>SKCR01035548.1:0-142902 GCA_019454045.1 Zanthoxylum bungeanum | reverse complement strand
TAAATAAAATAATGAATCAGATATCCTAATCTTTTAAAATTTTTTCCCAGGACACTTGCGATAGTGACTGCCGCTTGGGTGATTCACTTCTCGAAAATGACTTCAAAGTTAGTGTGGTTGACCCATCTGGTAGCCAACTTGTAAAAGTAGCAACTGGTTTGGTATGAGTTATTAAAACTCAATAAGTAATCATGCTAGTATTATAAACAAATAAATCAAACAAACCAACTGTTTATCATACTGAATTTTACAAGTTAGATTTATTAGCTTATTATTATCCTTTATACTTAACCCATGTCAAATTCTCATGTATACATATTCACATATACACCAAACTATTAACATCCAAATAATATAATATGTCCTTCTACATAGAAACCATTCCAATCACAAAAAACTTGAAGTCACATTCTTAAACTTTATTACGAATGCACATCTATGAAATACCATCAATTCGGTAAACCAAATAAACATTCTTCTATACCAAAACAAACCTATTTTATCTTTCTTCAATACGATAACCTTACAATAGCTTAACATTCGAGATTCATGATACGAAACTGGATACGAAAAAGACGAAACACGATCCAAGATCCTGTAGACCCCCGAAGAACCTGTCATTGAAAACCCTTGGAGATAGCCTCAAATGAAATTTACCAACAAAATAGATGCCACAAAGGATGCCAATGATAAGTCTTTGTTCAATAACTGAATTTTGATTAAAAAAGTTCTTAATCTCAAAGAAAGTTACTATTCATGCTCAAAATATTGGGGTCCTCATTAAAAATTATTTTTGAGTTTAAATAGTTACATGCTCAAACCGTAATAGAGCCAAAAAAGTCTAAATAGCCTTAAACTACCCATTACCAACTAAAAGCCCGTAACTCCTAAATTCTAGCCCATTTTGAACCCACAAATAAATAAAATAAACTAACCCAAATAATAAATAAAAATAGTCATCTATGTTGGTTCCATCGATACAAATAAATGATAATATGATGAAAATAAGTCTAAATAACTGAAACCGATCCATGCTGCTCATCGATGACTTGAGTCAAATGTATAACTCTTAAACTATCTTCCTTGAAGTCTAATTAGTCTCGAAAGTGCTTGTTCAATTAGCGATATAACATTAAGGCCTACCATATCGTCTTTGATCTTCTAAGCTCCGTGTCTTATAATTGGTCCAACCGGTACATGATTGGATCTATTATACTCTAGATCAAATCAAGTGCTGTTAGAATCACATCATCCCCTCCCTCTTGAAAATGATTCAACCTTGAATCGACACATGTATCAAAAGAGGACAATCAGAAACATTAAATGAAGTAGAAACATTATACTGACCAGATATGTCAAGATATGTATTATCATTGATCCTTTCGATGACTTGAAAATGACCATATCCCCGATGTTGAAGCTTGGATCTTCGTTGTGCCAGAAACCTTTTCTTACGCATGTGTAGCCAAACCCAATCACAAGGCTCAAACACCACGTGTTTACGGCCCTTATACGCATGAGAAGCGTACTGCTCATTTTTCCGTAATATATGTTCATGTGCTTTCTCATGTATTTGTTTCACCAATTCCACTTTCTTTTTCCTATCTAAACCTACTCTTTCCTCAACAGGCAAAGGAAATAAATCAAATGGCGTTAGTGGGATAAATCCATATACAATTTTAAAAAGTGAATATGAAGTAGAAGAATGGATGCACCTATTGTATGCAAACTCTATAGAGGTAAAACACTCTTCCCATGATTTTAAATTCTTAGTAACTATAGTACGAAGCAATTGAGTCAAGGTCCTATTAATCACTTTTGTCTGCCCATCTGTTTGAGGGAGACACGTAGTAGAATAAAGTAATTTAATCCCTAGCTTACCCCACAAAACCTTCCAAAAATGACTCAAGAACTTGACATCTCTATCAGAAACTATACTCATAGGAATCCCATATAGTCGTACTACCTCTCTAAAAAATAAGTCTGATCTGTTAGTGGCAACATCAGTTTTATGGCATGCAATGAAATATGTCATCTTGATGTAGGAGCGAAGTGGGATTTACGGCTATGCCTATGATGTTCGACGACCACGAAACTATTGGGCTTGTAGCCCATAGAGAGTACGAAGTAGTCCGCGGGGGACTAAACTGGAGAATAAATGCGTCGTCATCTAGTGTGAACTGGAAAAGATTTAAGAGCGCAATCACCCCTCGCAAGGGAATACCTCAAACCATTAGGTTTGGAATGGTCTCTTACTTATGCCAGTATAATGGACGGGTCTAAAAGCATATTAAATTAAGAAGTACGAGATACAATAACAACAATTCATATTAAATAATCAAAAGCAGGAAAAACGTCCATAAATAAATAGCAAATAAAATGAGTTAATCACACATAGATGAATATTTCCCGAGTGGTACGTGGAGTTGTATCCCAAATATAGACCGTACTACCATCCATTCGATTCGGCTGCGGAATTTACGTCTCGGTTTCCACATGATATACCGCAAGGGATAATAACATGCATAATCATCAATGCAATGTAAACAGACATAAAAAAAATATAACCATACATATGTAGATAATCACCAACATGAATAAATAAAATAAAAGGTAAAATAATGAAATAACGATGAAAAGATAAATATAAAAATAAATATAAAATAATAAAATAACAATGAAAGTGAATAAATAAATAAAAAAGGATAGCACTAAATAGATTAAAAATAATAATAAAATGCCAAAGAAATAAAAGAATCTGACTAGAAATTGGTCGTCTTTGATGTACGACATTGCATACCCGACTGGACGTATTTCACATCCAACCAAGCACAGTGTCCGAAACTATAAAATAAATATGGAAAATGGTGCCCTCAGGTCTTAACTTTCAAGTCGTTTTCTTGGAAGTGTGTTAGGCTATCGCCGAAAGGATCGAAGCTGTTTTGCTATTTCGCTATTTCAGCTCACTATTTTGCTATTTCTGCTCGTTATTTTACTATTTTCTGGTTGCTATTTTGCTAGTTGTTTTGGCTGCTATTTTTTGGTGATTTGGCTACTGTTTCACGGTGATTTGGCTACAGTTTTCATGGTGGTTGGGCTGCTATTTTCACGATAATTGGGATGTTGTTTTCAAGGTTATTTTGACTGCTCTTTTAGCATTTTTAGGGGCTATTTTTGGCTGGTTGTTTGGGTGCTCTTTTGGTGTCTTTGGGGGCTATTTTTGGCTGGTTGTTTGGTCACAATTTTGGCATTTTTTGGGGCTATTTTTGACTCAATTTTGTTGTTGTTTGTTCGGTGGTGAGCTGATGTTATTGGCTCGATTTTTTACTATTTTGTTGTGGTTTCGGTTTTGGCTATTTGTTGTGGTTGTTTTGGTAATGGCTTAAGGTTTGTTATTTTGTTGTTTTGTTGTTTCAGTGGTGGCTCTAGGGTTTGTTGTTTGTTGCTCACGCTCAAAGAAGAAGAATGAGAGGGGTTTTTTTTGTGTTTGCTGTGTAAGCCTCGCCTCTTGTGATGACTTGGTCCCTAATTTATAATGTCTTGAAGGGATATCCAAATAGGGAAATAAATCACATTTATTTGGGAGATCTATTCTTAATTTATTTTGGGAATACAATATCACAAATTTAGTGATGGATATCTCAAATCTTTTTAAATTAATGAGGATGTGATTTCTCATCTTGTTAAATTGGAAAGTGTTGATGAGGTAATTTGCATATGTGAATTGCATGAGATTTTCTCAATTTAGGAAGATTTGGGCGTGTGCATGGGTTCATGGTCCTTGGACGTATGGGGCCTTGGGCGTGTGGATTGGGCTTGCATAATAGGTCATGGGCAAAGGTTTGAAGCAGAAACAGACTGAGCGAATCTTAGGCTGGTTAGTGAGTTCGAACTATTGGACAACTATGACCCATAGCGTCACTATTTGTAAAAGACATTGTGGTTTTTGTACAAATTAACTATGTGACAATGGAATTTGCATTTTGTCATTTTGTAATTTGAGTACTTTAAAAATATAAATGGTAAAAGTCCTTATGATTAGTTCCGGATTACAAGATATGAGACAGTATCAATCAATAACGGTTTAATCATTAAATATCCCTAGTCGTAGTATTATCGAGACTGGACATCGATAATGCGGAATAAACTAGTATTGTACTTGTGCTTGTTATGGAAGCGTAACAGTATAGTTCTCATATATTTAAGTATTGGATACTTATGCAAGTGTGATAGGAGGTTGTGTTTACTGATGGTACGAAAACAGCTTCGCTCTGGATAGACCCCTCGGAATCCCATTGGTAGTATGACTATGTGTCTATGGGAATCCGAATCAGGGTATGTGTATTTGGTCTTAACATGAGACTTGCATCGCTAGTACTTACGACAATCAATATTCTTTGGTTTTGGTCGTTCAGGACTTTAACAGATTCTAAGTACGCCTTTTCTAGGTTTATTGAGAATCATAGTGTATTGGGTATGATGTCAAGACGAAATTATTACTTAAGTCATATGAAGATGATGATCACACAGGGATACGGAACGAGTGCTCTAATGTGTTGTAACCATCGAGATAAAATGACAAGGTCATGATTATTCGATTAAAAGATACTAGTTGCTAGTAATCCGATATATGCTTCGTACGAGGCAGACACTATTCCAGTCCGAGGCCTTGCATATGACATCTGATACTGGATCGTAATACGCAATACTACGTATAATATGCCTGATAAAGATCATATATTCCTTTAAGAATATTTCTGGAGAATTGGGTAGGCATGGTGCTTTGCTAGAAGCCAACAATATCTTGTAAATCGGTAAAACATGTAGTACTAGGTACGTACGTGTTTGGATAGTCCGACGACCGGATTTACTACCAACACATCCAGGGATCTCATGGGTCGCTTCCCGAACATTCACCGATGACGTATGATTCGAACATAATTAATCTAGGATTAATTACGGAGAGATTTTATCGGGGATAAAATACTATTTGAAGAGAGAGAACGATTAATTTGGAATTAATCGATAAAATAATATATTCGATATATTAAACGAAATTAGATTTCGACGTGGAATTAAATTTAT
The DNA here is from genome assembly GCA_019454045.1 of Zanthoxylum bungeanum. Lineage (NCBI taxonomy): Eukaryota > Viridiplantae > Streptophyta > Magnoliopsida > Sapindales > Rutaceae > Zanthoxylum > Zanthoxylum bungeanum. Next base: position 137,817 of record SKCR01035548.1, on the reverse strand, counting down.
ATTTTAATTCGGGCAAACGAATTAATTTAGAATAATTTGCGAGAGACGTGAATAGTAATTTTGATAGGCATAATTATTTAATTAAATTTGATTTAATTACGTCGCAATGGAAAATTCGTTAATTCAGAATTAGCGAACCCGAGCCCAGGAGTGTTTGCAGACCCACTCGGATTTTGAATCAAGTGGGGCCTGTTTGGTTTAAATTAGGTCCCAAGATCATAACAAGCATGAAAAAATGTGTGCAAATAAATCGCAAAAGTTGCGGAATACTCACATCGATCGGTTGAGACGATTGAAGAAGAAAAAAAAGATTTTCCCCTTCAAAGTGGCGCCATTTACAGTGCAGTCCATTGCTCCACCATTTCAGATTTTGCTTGAATATTTTGAGCTCGAATCTTCGTCAAACGATTCCCGGCTCGTGGGTGGGTTTCCCTAACACCTTCGTATGCTTCTTAAGTGTGCTAGCACCTTGATTTTTGCCACAAAACCCAATAATTTCTTCTTATTGCTCACGGTTTTTGAGCAAACCAGAAACTGAAAATGCCCCAATGGCGTGAGGAAGAAGAAAATAGGAGAGAGAGAGAGTTGTGTTAAATTGATAAAAAGTGTGTAAATCATTTACTATATATATTTTTCCAAATAAATAAAATGATTTACCATTTAATTTAACTTTCAAAAAGTCAAATTAATCAACTTTAAACACTTTGAGTGTTCCACACTCAAGCATCAAAAATCCATCAAGTCATATCAACTTTAATAAAGTGATAGGTTGTCAAGTCACATCACTCAAAGTGACAAGTGATTTGATGCTTGATGCGACTAATGATTTGACGCTTGATGTGATTTGCGTGCTGCATTCAAATTCGAAATGCGAATGCGCTCGCAATCACTCTCAGGCTGGAGTTCGCTAATTCCTAATTAGAAAATTTCTGTTGCGTCGTAATTAAATGATTACGCCTAGCGAATTCACTATTCACGTCGCTAACGAATTAATTCTAAATTAATTCGTTCGCCCGAATTAAAATCTAATTTTAATTTCGCGTCGAAATCCAATTTCGTTTAATATATCAAATATTAATTTACCGATTAATTCTAAATTAATCGTTATCTCTCTTTTCTTGATATTTTATCCTAGATAAAATATCTCCGAAATTAATCCCAGATTAATTTTCTCTCTCTTCTAATTAATCTCAGATTAATTAAAGTGCGAGTCATACATCATCGGTGAATCATTGGGAAGCGACCCATGAGATCCCCAGATATGTTGGCAGTAAATACGGTCGTCGGACTATCCGAACACGTAAGTACCTCGTACTATGTCTTACCGATTTACAAGACAAGGTTGGCCTCTAGCAAAGCGCCATGCCTACCTGTTAGACAATTATGACCCATAGCGTCACTGTTTGTAAAAGACATTGTGTTTTTTTACAAAATTGACTATGTAATATTGAAATTACCTTTTATCATTTCGTAATTTATTTACTTTGATATATAAATGGTAAAAGTCCATATGATTAGTTCCAGATTGAGATGATATGAGACAGTATCAATCCATAAAGGTTTAATCATTAAATATCCCTACTCGTAGTATTATCGAGACTGGACATCGATAATGCGGAATAGACTAGTATTGCACTATGCGCGTTGTGAGGGCATAACGGCATAGTTCTCATATGTTTAAGTATAAGATACTTATGCAAGTGCGATAGGAGGTTGTGTTTTTACCGATGGTACGGAAAACAGCTTCGCTCTGGATAGACCCCGCGGAATCCCATTGGTAGTATGTATATGTGTCTATGGGAGTCCGCGTCAGGGTAGATGTATTTGGTCTTAACCTGAGACTTACATCGCTAATACTTGCAACAATCGGTAAACTTTGGTTTTGGTCGTCCAGGGCTTTAACAGGTTATGTGTATGCCTCTATTGGGTTTATCGAGAATCGTAGTGTATTGGATGTGATGTCAAGACAGAAGTATCACTCCAGAAATATGGAGATGATGATCACGCAGGGATTCATAACTCGTTCTCTATTGTGTTGCAACCATCGGGATAATGTGACAAGGTCATGATTATCCGATTCAAAGAGACTAGTTGTTTGATATCCGATATGTGCTTCGTACGGGGCAGACACTTTTAGCCCCAGGCCTAGCAATGACATCTGATACTGGATCGCAATACGAGATACTAGGTATTCTACGTCTGACATAGATTATATATTCCAGTAAGAATATTTCTGGAGAATTGGGTAGGCACGGTGCTTTGCTAGAAGCCAACCATGTCTTGTAAATCGGTAAGCACGTGGTATGAGGTACACGCTTTATCGGATAGTCCGATAACCGGATTTACTGCCAATATATCCAGAGATCTCTTGGGTCGCTTCCCAAAGATTCACAGATGACAGTTGACTTAAATTAGAATTAATCTGGGATTAATTCAGAGAGAGAAAATTAATCTGGGATTAATATGGGCTTTATTTAATATGGGATTAAAATTGTTCAGTAGAGAAAGAACACGATTAATTTGGAATTAATCGGTGAAATAAATTTAATAGTTAAATTTGATTTTTCTATTTAATTTATTCAAATGGGCTAAAATTAATATATCGGATATATTAAAATGAATTGGATTTCATTACGAGATTAAAGTCGGACTTTAATACGAACGAACGAATTAATTTAGAATTAGTTCGTGAACGACGTTCGTATATATTTGCGAGGCATCGTTATTTAATTGAATTAGATTTAATTATTTAGCGACGTAGGTTCGTTTAATCGGATTAAATGAACCGAGCCTCGGCAAATGTTCGTAGAGATATTTGAATTTCGAATTCAAATATTTGGAGCCAAGTGTGTGGTAGGTGTTCCCACCACACAACTACTTTGTTTTGCTTTTTGAATACCATTTACCATATCTACCTAGTTTAGGGTAAAAGGTGAAATGGTTTCACTTTAGGGTAAATGACAAAAGGCTCTCTACAACTTTTGTAACACTTAACAAAATCAAAAACTTGAAACCCTAATGCTCGGCTTGGCCGAAAATACTCACTCCCTCTATTCTCTCTTTGATTTGTTTTCAAATCAACAAAAGCTAGCACTTTGGAAGTGAACAAAGGTGATAGGGAAACTACTCAAAAGCTTGGAATCATCCAAAAGCTTGGATCTTGGAGATCTTGCTCTCAAATTTTTAAAGCTCTATCACTCATTGTAAGTCTATTCCGCACCTTATAATGATCATATCTATTGTTTTCATGCTTATTTGATCCTATAATGTTCTAGGAACTCTAACAATGGTATCATGAGCCTAATTTAAGCATGATAATTTCTAGGGTTCTTGAACCTAAAAATTTGGGCCTTTTATATTTTGAGCATGATTTTTGAAATTGATGCTTTGAGTATGTTTACAACATGATAACTTAGAGTTATGCATGATTAGATTTGAAATAAATCAAAAGAATCAAAAAATAAAAAATCTAAGCTTGGCCGAATGGTCATGTCCCATGCACTGCAGTTTTTTGTTTTTTGTAACATGAAATAATGTGTTTAGATGCATGTTTAAATGATGATAGTTGGTTTAATTTGATTAGAATCAATGTCTATAATGTTCATGTTAAAATCAAAGTGCATGTTGAGCATGAAATGATGATCTTAGGCTTCAATATGTCTCAAGCATGCAATGATGTGTTTTGGCTTGATTTTATGTTAAGCATGAATTATTAGTTTAAGCATGATTAATTAAGTTAATTAATATTTTGGAAATATTGAGTTTAATTAATTAATTATGGCTAATACACTTTAATTAAAATAATTGTGATATTTGGAATATTATAATTATGATAATATGCCTTTAAAATGAATTGGGCTAAAAGTGTGTATTTGGGCCTAATGGGCTTGGTTTGACCAAGTTTGGTTTTGGACTTTTGGATTGGATCCAATTGGGCCCAAAATCAATTCCATGAAGTCCAAATACATCACTTGGCCCTTTAAAGAATTTGATTGGGCCTAATGGGCCTAAATTGATTTGATGGCAATAGGGTGATTCCTATTGGGCCTTGGCATTTTGGGTTTGATCCATTATGGCCAAAGCCCATGCCTTAAGAATCAATTAAAAGCCCATTGGACTTTAATTAAAATGACATTGGATGTTATTGGGCCTTTGAGACCCATCAAGATTGGATTTGGAATCCAAGTCTTTAAGGCAACTATGTAAGTGTAAATATTTAATTTGGAATTAAATTAGAATTAGTATTGAATACAAATAAATTGGATTTAAGTTGTAGTTCGATATAATTCAAGAATACGTACTCAAAAGTATTTATTCTTAAACGAGTTGGACTCGCGCAAATCAAATCATTGTTTGAACATTGGATGGTCATTAATCAAAGATTAATTAATTGGATTAGATTGATTGAAATAAACATGTTTTGATTGTATACATAAATGTGATGTATGAATAATGTATATCAGATGGATATTAGAAGGGCAATGACAATTTTAGAAATTGTAATAAGTTTAGAATTTATTAAATTGGGCCTGCGTGTCCAGCCTTTAATCTCTTTACTCCTTGTAATTCTCTTCTCACCTATTCCCCTCAATGTATATGAGGTTTCTTTATTGTATTTTGTAAAAGGGTAGGAGTTAGAATAGTTCTAGTCGGGGAGAGGAAATTGAGCGATTTGTTCTATAGGAACAATCTGTTTAAATATCCATCCGCATATCGTTATTAATTTACTTTTGCGCCTTATGATGTTTTAGAAGCATGCTTAAGGGTGTATGATGAGACCTAATCAAAGATAATAAATTGGATGCCAATTTACGCGAAAAACCCTCAAAAACATATTAAGCGTTTTTCCTTCCGTTGAGTGATTCTTACTCAAGATCCAAAGTTGGCATTGGCTTGTTGGCCAAAGTCAGGCCTTTGTCAATTGCGGATGTGTTTGAATCATGAAGGTTTTGTTACATATCGGTGTCTTGTCCAGTTGTGATTTGTTGGCCAAAGTCAAGATCACTTCTTGTCCATCGACATTGATTACGAAACTTTCCATGTCAACGGGTCCCGCTTAACTGGAATCATTAAGCTTGTTGTGCCAAAGCCAAGACTTAGTTGATTCAGAGGAAAAAGGTTAGGAAAATATGTTTGACATATTGGCATATATAAAGTATATGTGTTTCGGACTTGGATGTCCACCTACCGATCTAGGAATTGGATGAGATCCAATTGATCTTCGAGATCTACCTAGTTAAGTTTCATACAGCTTGTTGGCCAAAGTCAAGGTTGTATGTTATTAACGGGATCCTAGCCCACTAGGAAACTATGTTTCCCGAGTACTCGACAGAGGGTTAGAGGCTCGCCGAAAAATAGTGGGAGGCTAGTATTGAATTTGTAATTTCATTCAGATACTTAGCTTTACGCGCTTTCAAATAATTTCGTCAAATTACTTTATTAGTTGGACTAATATATTGTTATTTTTCTATGTAACAGTTAGACTGTACCCATTATCGTTGACTAGATAGTTAGACTATCGTAGTCAGGATGACAGGCAAAGGAAATGTCCGCGACATTATCATGGGAGATAATGTCTTCAAGGGCACGAATTTTACAGATTGGGAAATGAACCTTAAGATTGTCCTAGGTTCAGAGAGGCTGTTGTATACTTTACAAAGACCTCTTGGGCCTAAGCCCGGACCGAATGAGACACTTGAGCTGGAGCTTTGGAAGACTCACAGCGATGATTGTGACACAACTCAGTCCATTATGCTTGCTTCGATGACTCAGCACTTTCATAGACAAAATAGGGACTTGGATCCTTATAATATGTTAGCGAGGTTGCAAGATCTGCATCGCTCTAACAAGAGGATCCAGAGGTACGAGTTAGTGAAGAAGCTCTTTCACTCACGCATGACAGATGGCATGTCTGTTGAGTCCCACGTGGCTTAGATGATTGCTGACTTCGATGAGCTGGCCAACATGGGGATAGTCTTTGAGGCAGAGATTACTGTGGATATGATCCTACAATCTCTCCCCGATTCCTGGAGACAGTTCATCATAAATTATAATTTGATGAACAACAGTGATACTCTTGGAGAGTTACTGTCAACTCTCAAGGAGGCTGAAAAGGAGTTCAAAAGGGCAACAAGCGCGAGGCGCACTTTGCATCGACATCTCATGGACCTAGGTTGGGCCCAAGGCAACTGGAGGTGTGCAAAAGAATAAGCATATTCAAAGGGCAAGGCCAAAATGTCAAAGGCTTCTGGGAAGCCAAAGGACAAATCTCAGGATGTTTGCCTACAGTGCAGCAAGCGGGGTCACTGGAAGCGTGACTGCCGCGAGTACAAGGTGCTTCAGAAGGAGATAAAGGCGGGCAAGGCACCGGCCTCAGATATGTTTGTTATTGAAATAAGGATGGCTACTTCTAGTTTTAAAAATTGGATTTTTTGATTCTAGTTGTGGTACTCACATATGTACTGATGTGCAGGATCTGCAGATTAGCAGGAGACTGGCTTCAGGAGAGATTGATCCGTGTTGGAAATGGGGCACCAGTCGCCGTTTTGGCCATTGGCACTTTTGTTTTAGAACTGCCTTCGGGCATGTACTTAAACTTTCAGACTGTTATTATGTACCTAGTTTGACTAGGATATTATCTCTGTATCTTGTTTGACCCAATGCGGGTACACTTTTGTATTCCGAAACACTGGGTTGTTTTGTTTATAAAGATGATTTTGAGATATGTTCAGCTGATGCTAATAATGGTCTTTATATTTTGAATATAAATCAATCTCAAACATATAATGTAACAAACAAAAGGCTCAAACTAAGTAACAAAGATGAAACTTACATGTGGCCTGTCGTCTGGGACACATTAACAAACTCGCATATCCACACTTTCGAAGAGTGGGTACTGGACGGATTTGATCCAAATTCATATGACGTCTGCGAATCTTGCTTATTAGGTAAAATGCCTCAATCACCTTTTAGTGGTAAAGATGTACGTGCCACCGAACTGTTAGCCCTCGTTCATAGTGACGTTTGTGGGCCCATGCTAGAGGTGGATTCGAATACTTCGTAACCTTTACGGATGATGCATCGCGTTATGGTTATGTGTATCTTATGAGACACAAGTCGGAAACTTTTGAGAAATTCAAAGAGTTTCGACACGAAGTTGAAAAACAGACCGGCAAGAGTATAAAGACATTACGGTCGGACCGTGGTGGCGAATACTTGAGTAATGAGTTTCTAGATTACTTGAAAGAATATGGTATTCTTTCATAGTGGACTCCTCCTGGAACACCATAATTAAACGGTGTATCCGAACGGAGAAACCGAACTCTGTTGGACATGGTAAGGTCTCTGATGAGTCGCACTGAGCTACCTATTTCCTTCTAGGGATATGCATTAAATAGTGCAGTTCTTATTTTGAATAAGGTTCCGTCAAAGTCTGTACAACAGACACCATATGAGATATGGACAGGAAAGAAACCGGGTTTCTCATTCCTAAAGATTTGGGGATGCTGGGCATACGTCAAACGTTTGGAAGGTAACCAAACTTGAGCCTAAATCGGATAAATGCCTTTTCGTAGGATATCCTAGGGAAACCAAAGGATATTACTTCTATCACCCACGAGAGAACAAAGTATTTGTTGCTCTACATGCGGTTTTCCTTGAGAAGGAATTCCTAAATACAGTGGTAAGTGGAAGAAAGTAGAACTCGATGAAAATCGGAGTGATATTGTTCCTGGCATAGAATCCTCAACGGAACAAGAACAGTCCATCCGGGATGAGACTGTACCACAATCTTCTATTACACAAGGACCCGTAGGTCGGAGAGAGTCAGGAACCAACCTGAGAGGTATGGGTTTCTGATCTCGCCTTATGTAGATATTAATCTCATTGAGGAAGACAAACCGGCTACGTATGAGGAAGCGATACAAGATATCGATTCTGCTTTATGGCAAGAGGACATGAAGTCCGAAATGGATTCCATGTACACCAACCAAGTTTGGACACTGGTTGATGCACCAGAAGGCGTAAAGCCTATTGGATGCAAATGGATCTTCAAGAAGAAGACCGACATGGAAGGCAATGTGCAAACATACAAAGCTAGGCTTGTAGCGAAGGGGTATCGTCAATGACATGGTGTCGATTACGACGAAACTTTCTCATCCGTTGCCATGATTAAATCCATTCGGATAATGCTTGCTATTGTTGCATATTTCGATTACGAGATATAGCAGATGGACGTTAAAACCGCTTTCCTTAACGGAAACCTTTTGGAGGATGTTTATATGCAACAGCCTGACGGTTTTGTCGTGCCTAGACTTGCAAACAAGGTTTGTAAGGTAAATCGGTCCATTTATGGACTGAAGCAAGCATCGCGGTCATGGAACCAACGTTTTGATGAGATCATAAAAGATTATGATTTCATTCAAAACGAGGATGATCCTTGTGTATATAAGAAGGTTAGTGGGAGCGTACTGACATTCATTGTCCTTTATGTTGACGATGTATTGCTTATGGGCAATGACATTCCCATGTTAACATCGGTGAAAGCTTGGCTTTCATTAAAATTCTCCATGAAAGATCTGGGAGAAGTAGCCTTTATTCTAGGAATAAAGATCTACAGGGATAGATCTAGAAAGCTGCTTGGACTCTCCCAGAGCACGTATATTGACAAAGTGTTGAAAAGATTCAACATAGATTAGTCCAAGAGGGGACTGTTACCAGCGTCACATGGCATCATTCTATCTAAGGACATGTGTCCTAAAACTCAAGATGAGAGAAAAAGCATGAGTCGGATACCGTTCGCCTCAGTAGTCGGATCGATCATGTATGCCATGATATGTACACGACCTGATGTCTCGTATGCTTTGAGCATGTTTAGTCGCTATCAGGCCGATCCAGGTGATGGTCACTGGATGGCGGTTAAGAACATCCTTAAGTATCTTAGACGAACTAAGGATGCTTTTTTAATTTATGGAGATGGAGAACTTGAGGTAACTGGGTATATACCGATGCAAGTTTCCAAACCGATAAAGACGACTCTAAGTCGCAATCCGGGTACATATTTTATTTGAACAACGGAGCAGTAAGCTGAAATCTTCCAAGCAAGAGACTGTTGCCGATTCAACAACAGAAGCGGGTATATTGCTACAAGCAGAAATAAAAAAGAGGTAGTTTGGATCCGTAATTCCTAATTGGATTAGGAGTAGTTCCGTTAGCAGCTGAGCCCGTTCCACTATTATGTGACAATAACGGGGCTATAGCACGCAGGCTAAGGAACCACGGTCTCATCAACGATCCAAGCATGTTCTTCGACGTTTCCATCTGATTCGTGAGATCATACATCGTGGCGATGTGAAGATCGAGAAGGTCGCATCAGATGACAACATTGCAGAGACCGCTGACGAAAGCTATTTCACAGCAAAAGTTTGAGAAGCACATACATAGTTCAGGTGTTAGATGCTTGAGTGACTGGCTATAGGCCAAGTGGGAGATTCTTAGACAATTATGACCTATAGCGTCACTGTTTGTAAAAGACATTGTGTTTTTTATACAAAATTGAACTATGTAATATTGAAATTGCTTTTATCATTTCGTAATTTATTTACTTTGATATATAAATGGTAAAAGTCCATATGATTAGTTCCGGATTGAGATGATATGAGACAGTATCAATCCATAAAGGTTTAATCATTAAATATCCCTAGTCGTAGTATTATCGAGATTGGACATCGATAATGCGGAATAACTAGTATTGCACTTGTGCGCGTTGTGAGGGCATAATGGCATAGTTCTCATATGTTTAAGTATATGATACTTATGCAAGTGTGATAGGAGGTTGTGTTTTACCGATGGTATGGAAAACAGCTTCGCTCTGGATAGACCCAGCGGAATCCCATTAGTAGTATGTCTATGTGTCTATGGGAGTCCGCTTCAGGGTAGATGTATTTGGTCTTAACCTAAGACTTACATCGCTAATACTTACGACAATTGGTAACCTTTAGTTTTGGTCGTCCAGGGCTTTAACAGGTTCTGTGTACGCCTCTATTGGGTTTATCGAGAATCATAGTGTATTGGATGTGATGTCAAGACGGAAGTATCACTCCAGACATATGAGATGATGATCACGCAGGGATTCATAACTCGTTCTCTATTGTGTTGCAACCATCGGGATAATGTGACAAGGTCATGATTATCCGATTCAAAGAGACTAGTTGTTTGATATCCGATATGTGCTTCGTACGGGGCAGACACTATTCCAGCCCCAGGCCTAGCACGTGACATCTGATACTGGATCGCAATACGAGATACTAGGTATTCTACATCTGACATAGATTTTATATTCCAGTAATAATATTTCTGGAGAATTGGGTAGGCACGGTGCTTTGCTAGAAGCCAACCATGTCTTGTAAATCGGTAAGCATGTGGTATGAGTTACAGGCTTTATCGGATAGTCCGATAACCAGATTTACTGCCAACATATCCAGTGATCTATTGGGTCGCTTCCCAAAGATTCACCGATGACAGTTGACTTAAATTAGAATTAATCTGGGATTAATTCAGAGAGAGAGAATTAATCTGGGATTAATATGGGCTTTATTTAATCTGGGATTAAAAGTGTTCAGTAGAGATAGAACGCGATTAATTTGGAATTAATCGGTAAAATAAATTTAATAGTTAAATTTGATTTTTTGTATTTAATTTATTCAAATGGGCTAAAATTAATATATCAGATATATTAAAACGAATGGATTTCATTACGAGATTAAAGTCGGACTTTAATACGAACGAATGAATTAATTTAGAATTAGTTCGTGAACGACGTTCGTATATATATTTGCGAGGCATCGTTATTTAATTGAATTAGATTTAATTATTTAGCGACGTAGGTTCGTTTAATCGGATTAAACGGAACCGAGCCGCGGCAAATGTTCGTAGAGATATTTGAATTTCGAATTCAAATATTTGGAGCCAAGTGTGGTAGGGTGTCCCACCACACAACTACCTTGTTTTGCTTTTTGAATACCATTTACCAATAATCTACCTAGTTTAGGGTAAAAGGTGAAATGGTTTCACTTTAGGATAAATGACAAAAGGCTTCTACAACTTTTGTAACACTTAACAAAATCAAAAATTGAACCCTAAATGCTCAAGGCTTGGCCGAAAATACTCCCCTATTCTCTCTTTGATTTGTTTTCAAATCAACAAAAGCTAGCACTTTGGAAGTGAACAAAGGTGATGGGGAAACTACTCAAAAGCTTGGAATCATCCAAAAGCTTGGATCTTGGAGATCTTGCTCTCAAATTTTTACTACCCAATTCTCCGAAAATATCCTTACAGGAATAAAGGATCTATATCAGGCGTAGTATAAGTACTATTGCGTATTTCTGTCCAGTATCGGATGATCACGTGCTAGGCCTGGGGCTGGAATTGTGTCTGCCCTGTATGAAGCACTTGTCGATGGCCTAGTCTCTATAATCGGATATACATGACCTAGTCATAATATCCCGATGGCCTCGCAGCACTTAAGAGCACTAATACCGTATCCTGTGTGACATCATCTCCACTATGACTGGAGTGATACTTCCATCTTGACATCACACCCAATACTCTACGATTCTCAATATACCCAGCATTGGCGTACACAGAACCTGTTAAAGCCCTGGACGACCTCAACCAAAGTATATTGATTGTCGTAAGTATAGCGGTGCAAGTCTCAGGTTCAGACCAATACACCTACCCTGATGTCGGATTCCCATAGACACATAGTCAAACTACCAATGGGATTCCGAGGGGGTCTATCCAGAGCGAAGCTGTGTCCCGTACCATCGGTGAAACACACCTCCTATCGCACTTGCATAAGTTTCCAATACTTAAATATATGAGAACTATGATGTTGTGCCCTCACAACGCGCACAAGTGCAATACTAGTCTTTTACGTATTTGTCGATGTCCAATCTCGATAATACTCTGACTAGGGATATTAATGATTTATCCTTCGCTGATTGATACTGTCTCATATCATTCTCAATCAAGGAACAAATCATAAGGACCTCTCATCATTTATATATTTAGGTGATCTAATCACAAATAATAAGAGTGCAATCTCCTTTGTCACATAGTTAATTTTTACAACAACACCATGATCTGTACAAATAGTGACGCTATGGGTAATAACTGTCAAACAGGGCCCATATGTCACATCACTTGTCACTTTTAATTACTTTTTGGTGGTGGGTTTTGGTGAAGGAATGATGGTGACTTGCATGACACATTTGTGTGTAATGATAGGAATGACTTTTACCAAATTTTTAGATTTGGTATATCATTTGATTTTTTGAATATCAAATACACAAGTCAATAACAGAACTTCATCATTTTCTTTTTCTCTCCCTCACGGCATCACTCTCCATTTTCTCTCCAATACTTGGCTTGGCCGAAATAATGAGGAAGAAGAAGAAAGTTTTGTTGCAAAATTTTCTAGTTGCTAGCACATTCAAGGAATCATCTAAGGTGATAGGGAAACCAACCTTTGAGCTTGGAATCACCATTAAGCTTGGAGCTTGAATTTCTACTTCAAAGAGGAAGCTTGGAGACTTCTCAAAGGAGTAAAAGTTTTGATATCAACACCTCCAAAATCCGATCAAAGTGAGTTTTATTCCACAGATTCTTCTTTGAGTATTCACATGTTTCATTGCTTGAATGATCTTGGGACACCTTAGAAACCCAACAATGGTATTAGAGCCTATTTGAGCATGAAATTTGATTAGGGTTCTTAACATAAAATTTGGGCATTTTTGATTTGAGCATGTTTTAATCAAATTATTTGTTTGAGTATGGTTGTATGTTTATAACTTAGAGTTATGCTTGATCAATTTTAAGAAAAATTAATTGGATTAATTTTCCCTAAATTCATTGTGTTGGCTGAATGTATATTGCCCTAAAAGTCATGGTATTTTTTATTTTTTGATCATTGGATGAGTTGAAAGACATGAATATATTGATTTGAGATTCAATCGGATTGAAAACGGAATCGGATATAAAATCCATAAAAATGCCGTGAGCTTCAAAGCATTGAATGAGATGATTTTTGTTTCAATAATGTTGGACATGTATTGATGATAAATAAGCATGATTAATTGATTAGATTAGTATTTTGGAAATGTTAATTTAAATAGTTAATCATGGCTAAGCACTTTAATTAATTAAATCATGATATTTGGAATATTAAAAATTTAATTAGTTGGGCTTAATTTGGAATTGGGTTTAATATGTTGTATTTGGGCCTAATGGGCTTGGTTGGGCCAAGTTGGTTTAGGACAATTGGATTGGATCCAAATTGGACCTAAATCATTCCATTAAGTCCAAATATGACAAATGAGCCTTTTAATTTTAATCGGGCCTAATGGGCCTAAATTGGTTTCTTGGCAAATAAGATGATTCCTTAATTGGGCTTTGGTATTTGGGTTTGACCCATATTGACCAAAGTTCATGCCTTAAGAAATTAAATGAAAGCCCATTGGACTTTAATTAAATGACATTGGATGTTAATTTGGCTTTGAGACCTATTAAGATTAGAGTTGGAATGTAAGTCGTAAAAGGCGCATTAAAAATGTAATTATTTTTTTTGGAATTCAATATAGAATTAGTATTGAATACAAATTAAATTAGATTTAAATTGTAGTTTGATATAATTCAAGAATTTATACTTTGAGTAGTTATTCTTAAACGAGTTGGACTCTCGCAAATCAAATCATTATTTGAACATTGGATGATCACTTAATTCAAAGATTAATTAATTGGATTAGATTGATTGAATAACATTCTTTGTGTGAATACATGGATGTGTTGAATGAATAATGTATATCGGATGGATATTAGAAGGAAAAAGGGCAATTTTAGAAATTGTTGTAAATTCAGAATTTATTAAATTGGACCTGCGTGTCCAGCCTTATCTCTTGATTCTTTGTCATTATCTTCTCACCTAATTCCCCATAATGTAAATGAGGTTTCTATAATTGTATTATATAATTGGGTATAGTTAAAATAGTGCTAGCCGGGAGAGGAAATTGAGTGATTTATTCTAGGAACAATTTGTGAGATATCCATCCGCATTTCATTATTAATTTATTTTCCGTGCCTTATTATGCTTTTAGAATGCATGCTTAAGGGTGTATGATGAGACCTAACAAAGATAATAAATTGCTTGCCAATTTACGCGAAAAACCCTTAATAAATATTAAGCGTTTTCCTTCAATTGAGTGATTCTTACTCAAGATCCAAGATTGGCACTAGATTGTTGGCCAAAGTCAAGACCTTTGTCCATCGCGGATGTGTTTGAATCATGAAGGCTTTGTTGCATATCGTGTGTCTTGTCCAAGTTGTGATTTGTTGGCTAAAGTCAAGATCACTTTTTGTCCATCGATATCGATTACGAAGCTTTCCAAAGTCAATGGGCCCCGCTTAACTGGAATCATTAAGCTCGTTGTGCCAAAGCCAAGGCTTAGTTGATTCAGAGGAAAAAGTTAGGAAAAGATATTGGCATATATATTGTATATATGTTTCGGACTTAGAGGTCCCATACCGGATTTAGGAATTGGATGAGATCTAATTGATCTTAGAGATTTACCTAGTTAATATCATACAGCTTGTGGCCAAAGTCAAGGTTGTGTGTTATTTAATGGGATCCTAGCCCACTAGGAAACTAGGTTTCCCGAGTACTCAATAGAGGGTTAGAGGCTCACCGAAAAATAGTGGGAGGCTAGTATTGAATTTGCAATTTCATTCAAATACTTAGCTTTACGCGCTTTCAAATTATTTCATCAATTATATTTATTAGTTGGACTAATATTATTATTTTTCTTGTAACAGTTAGACTGTACCCATACATCATTAATTAGATAGTTTGACTATCGCAGTTAAAATGACGGGAAAAAACAGTGTCAGAGACATTATCATGGGCGGGAATGTCTTCAATGGCACAAACTTTTCTGACTGGGAAATGAATCTCAGGATTGTCCTGGGATCCGAGAAGTTGCTCTATATTATATAGAGACTTCTTGGGCCTAAGCCCGGACCTGATCAGTTGCTTGAGCTAGAGCTTTGGAAGACTCATAGCGATGACAACTCTACTACTCAGTACATTATGCTTGCTACTATGACTGAACAATTCTGTCGATAGAACAAAGGATTGGATCCCTATAACATGTTGGCAAAGTTACATGATCTTCATTAATCTAATCTTAGATCGTAAAGATATGAGTTACAGAAGAAGCTCTTTCGTGCTCGCATGTCAGAGGGTACGTCTGTTGAGAAACATGTGTCACAGATGATTGCTGACATCGATCGGCTGGCACAGATGGGTATTGTCTTTGAGGCTGAGACTTCAATAGATATGATCTTACAGTCTCTCCCCGACACTTGGAGTGGGTTCATTATGAACTACAATATAATGAACCAAGATGATACTCTTGGAGACTTAATGTCCATACTGAAAGAAGCTTAAAATGAGCTTCTAAGGGGCAAGAAGCGCGAGGCGCACTTTGCTTCAACATCTCAGACTCCAAGGGCTTGGCCCAAGGCGATTAGAGGTGTAAAGAAGAAGAAGCATTAGAAGAAGGTTAGGGCCAAATCATCAAAGGGTTCTTGCAAGCCTAAGGACAAATTCCAAGATGTATGTCTACAATGCTGGAAGCGGGGTCATTGAAAGCGTGACTGCCGCGAGTACGAGGCACACATGAAGGAAATCAAAGCGGGCAAGGCACCGGCTTCAGGTATGTTTGTTATAAAAATAATCATGTCTACTACTAGCTTTAAAAATTAGATTTTTGATTTTGGTTGTGGTACTCATACATGTACTGATGTGCAGTATCTGCAGATTAGCAGGAGATTGGCCTTAGGAGAGATTGACCTCCGCGTTGGAAATGGGACACGAGTTTCCGTTTTGGTCGTTGGCACTAATGTTTTGGAACTGCCCTCGAGGCATGTACTTAAACTTGTAGACTGTTATTTTGTACCTAGTTTGACTAGGAATATCATTTCTGTATCTACGCTAGCCCAATGCGGGTATACTTTTGTATTTAGAAACACTGGGTGTTTTATGTATAAAAATGATATGGAAATTTGCACTGCTGATGTAAATAATGGTCTTATATTTTGAATATTAATCAATCTCAAACATATAATGTAACAAATAAAATGCTTAAAGTAAGTAACAAGGATGAAACTTATATTTGGCATTGTCGTCTGGGACACATAAACAAGACACATATATCCACACTTTCGAAGAGTGGGTACTTGAACGGATTTGATCCTAAATTATATGACGTATGTGAATCTTGTTTATTAGGAAAAATGCCTAAAACACCTTTTAGCGGAAAGGGTGTACGTGCCACCGAACTGTTAGCCCTCATTCATAGTGACGTATGTGGGCCCATGTCTAGCCAGGATAGAGGTGGATATGAATACTTCGTAACCTTTACGGATGATGCATCACATTATGAGACACAAGTCAGAAACCATTGAGAAATTCAAAGAGTTTCGACACGAAGTAGAAAAAAGACCGGCAAAAATATTAAGACAATACGGTCGGATCGTGGTGGCGAATACTTGAGTAATGAGTTTCTTGATTACTTGAAAGAATATGGTATTCTTTCACAATGGACTCCTCTCGGAACACCGCAATTAAACTGTGTGTCCGAACAGAGTAACCAAACTTTGTTAGACTTGGTAAGATCTATGATGAGTCGCACAGAGCTACATATTTCCTTCTGGGGATATGCATTGAACAGTGTAATACTTATTTTGAATAAGGTTCCGTCAAAGTCTGTTCAACAGACTCCATATGAGATATGGACAGGAAAGAAACCAGGTTTCTCATTCCTGAAGATTTGGGGTTGCTTGGCATACGTCAAACGTTTGGAATGTACCAAACTGGAACCTAAATCGGATAAATGACTATTTGTAGGATATCCCAGGGAAACCAAAGGATATTACTTATATCACCCACAAGAGAACAAAGTATTTGTTGCTCTACATGTGGTTTTCCTTGAGAAGGAATTCCTAAATACATTGGTAAGTGGGAGGAAAGTAGAACTCGATGAAAATTGGAGTGATACTATTCCTGGCACAGAATTCTTAACGGAACATGAACAGTCCATCAGGGATGAGACTATACCACAATCTTCGAATACACAAGAACCGCGTAGGTCGGAGAGAGTCAGAAGACAACCTGAGAGGTATGGGTTTCTGATCTCACCTCATGTAGATATCAATCTTATTGAGGATAACGAGCGGGCTATTTATAAGTAAGCGATACAAGATATTGATTCCGCTTTATGGAAAGAAGCCATGAAGTCCGAAATGGATTCCATGTACACCAACCAAGTTTGGACACTGGTTGATGTATCAGAAGGCGTAAAGCCTATTGGTTGCAAATGGGTCTTCAAGAAGAAGACTAACATGGATTGCAACATACAAACGTACAAAGTTAGACTTGTAGCGAAGGGGTATCGTCAACGACATGGTGTCGATTACGATGAAATTTTTTCACCCATTGCCTTAAATCCATTAGGATAATGCTTGCTATTCATGTATATTTCGATTACAAGATATGGCAGATGGACGTCAAAAACTTTTTCCTTAACAGAAAACTTTTGGAGGATGTTTATATGCAATAGCCTAACGGTTTTATTGTACCAAAACTTGAAAAACAAGGTTTGTAAGTTAAATCGATCCATTTATGGATTGAAGCAAGCATCGCGTTCTTGGAACCAACGTTTTGATGAGATCATTAAGAATATGATTTCATTCAAAGCAAGGATGATCCTTGTGTATATAAGAAGGTTAGTAGGGGCACACTTACATTCATTGTCCTTTACATTGATGATGTATTGCTTATTGGCAATGACATTCCCATATTAACGTCAGTGAAAGCTTGGCTTTCATTAAAATTCTCCATGAAGGATCTGGGAGGAGCAGACTTTATTCTAGGAATAAAGATCTACCGGGATAGATCTAGAAAGTTTCTTGGACTCTCCCAGAGTATGTATATTGACAAAGTGTTGAAGAGATTCAACATGGATCAGTCCAAGAGAGGACTGTTGCCAGTGTCACATGGCGTCACTCTATTTAAGGCCATGCGTCCTAAAACTCAAGATGAGAGAGATAGGATGAGTCGGATACCGTTCACCTCAACAGTCGGATCGATCATGTATGCCATGATATGTACGCGACCTGATGTCTCATATGCTCTGAGCATGTGTAGTCGCTATCAGGCCGATCCAGGTAAAGATCACTGGATGGCGGTTCAGAATATCCTTAAGTATCTTAGACGAACTAAGGATGCTTTCTTAATCTATGGAGATGGAGAACTTGAGGTAACTAGGTATGCCGATGCAAGTTTTCAAATCGAAAAAGACGACTGCAAGTTACAATCCGGGTACATATTTTATTTGAACAACGGAGTAGTAAGCTGGAAATCTTCCAAGCAAGATACTGTTGCTGATTTAACAACAGAAGCGGAGTATATTGCTGCAGCTGAAGCAGCGAATGAGGCAGTTTGGACTCGAAAATTCCTAATTGGATTAGGAGTAGTTCCGTTAGCAGCTGAGCCCATTCCATTGTATTATGACAATAACGGAGCTATAGCGCAGACTAAGGAACAACGATCTCATCAAAGATCCAAGCATGTTCTTCGACGTTTCCATCTGATTCGTGAGATCATACATTGTGGCGATGTGAAGATCGAGAAGGTCGCATCAGAGGACAACATGGCAGATTCGCTGACGAAAGCTATTCCTCAGTAAAATTTTGAGCGACATGTACATAGTTCAGGTGTTAGATGCTTGAGTGAATGGCTATAGGCCAAGTGGGAGATTATTGGACAACTATGACCCATAGCATCACTATTTGTAAAAGATATTATGGTTTTTGTACAAATTAACAATATGACAATGGAATTTGCATTTTATCATTTTATAATTTGATTACTTTAATATATAAATAGTAAAAGTCTTTATGATTAGTTCCGGATTGCAAGATATGAAACAGTATCAATCCATAATGGTTTAATCATTAAATATCCCTAGTCGTAGTATTATCGAGACTGGACGTCGATAATGCGAAATATACTAGTATTGCACTTGTGCGTGTTATGGAAGCGTAACGACATAGTTCTCATATATTTAAGTATTGGATACTTATGCAAGTGTTATATGAGGTTGTATTTACTGATGGTACGGAAACAACTTCACTCTGGATAGACCTCTTGGAATCCCATTGGTAGTATGACTAAGTGTCTATGGGAATCCGAATCAGGGTAGATGTATTTGGTCTTAACCTGAGACTTGCATCGCTAGTACTTACGACAATAAATATGATTTGGTTTTGGTCGTCCAGGACTTTAACAGGTTCTGTGTACGCCTCTTCTGGGTTTATTGAGAATCGTCGTGTATTGGGTGTGATGTCAAGACGGAGGTATCCCTTCAGTCATATGAAGATGATGATTACACAGGGATACGGAACTAGTGCTCTAATATGTTGCAACCATCGGGATAATATGACAAGGTCATGATTATCCGATTAAAAGAGACTAGTTGCTAGTAATCCGATATATGCTTCGTACGGGGCAGACACATGGGCAGACACTATTCTAGCCCTAGGCATTGCATGTGTCATCCGATACTGGATCATAATACGCAATACTAAGTATACTACGCCTGAAAAAGATTATACATTCTTTTAAGAATATTTATGGAGAATTGGGTAGGCACGGTGCTTTGCTAGAAGCCAACCATATCTCGTAAATCGGTAAAAAACATAGTAGTAGGTATGTACGTGTTTGGATAGTCCGACGACCGGATTTACTACCAACACATCCAGGGATCTCATGGGTCGCTTCCCAAAGATTCACCAACGACGTATGCTTCAAACATAATTAATCTAGGATTAATTACGGAGAGATTTTATCTGGGATAAAATACTATTTGAAAAGAGAGAACGATTAATTTGGAATTAATCGATAAAATAATATATTCGATATATTAAATGAAATTAGATTTCGTTGCGAAATTAAAATTAGATTTTAATTCGGGAAAACAAATTAATTTAGAATTATTTCGCGAGTGACGTGAATAGTAATTTTGCTAGGCATAATTATTTAATTAAATTTGATTTAATTAAGTCGAAACGGAAAATTCGTTAATTCGGAATTAGCGAACCCAAGCCCGGGAGTGTTTACGGACCCACTCGGATTTTGAATCAAGTGGGGCCCATATGTCACATCACTTGTCACTTTAATTACTTTTTGGTGATGGGTTTTGGTGAAGGAATGATGGTGACTTGCATGACATATTTGTGTGTAATGATGTGAATGACTTTTACCAAATTTTTAGATTTGGTATATCATTTGATTTTTTGAATATCAAATACACAAGTCAACAACACAACTTCATCATTTTCTTTTTCTCTCCCTCACGGCATCATTCTCCATTTTCTCTCCAATACTTGGCTTGGCCGAAACAAGGAGGAAGAAGAAGAAAGTTTTGTTGTAAAATTTTCTAGTTGCTAGCACATTCAAGGAATTATCTAAGGTGATAGGGAAACCAACCTTTGAGCTTGTAATCACCATTAAGCTTGGAGCTTGAATTTCTACTTCAAAGATGAAGCTTGGAGACTTCTCAAAAGAGCAAAAGTTTTGTTATCAACACCTCCAAAATCCGATCAAAGTGAGTATTATTCCACAAATTCTTCTTTGAGTATTCACATGTTTCATTGCTTGAATGATCTTGGGGCACCTTAGAAACCCAACAAGAACCCGATGAGGTAGTATTTTTAGAGGTTTTCTTTCTTTCCTGTACTCATTTTTTGCAACTTTCGTAACTTTTCAAGTAGTGCCTCCATATGAAGCGTATCATCGGGATAATGCAAAAATGCATGTATATAGTCTCCCCCACTTTGATGGGGTTTGTACAGTGTGTGACAGTAACAACCTTATCAAAGTCATGCATGTAATTTTACTTGCCTGGTTCGTCGGTCGTTGCCGGACTTAACTGTTGTTTTATTGCTTTTGTGAGATGCTTTGATCTCTAGGATTTCTTCCCAAACTGAGTTGAGTTGATGGCGAGGTGCTTCGACCCCTGGGCTTTATTCCCGAACCATGCTGGGTGTGAGATGCTTTGATCTCTGGGCTTTATTCCCAAACTGATAGTGAGGTGCTTCGACCCATGAGCTTTATTCCTAAACTGTGCTGCGTGTGAGATGATTCATTCTCGAACCGTTCCTAGTGTGAGATACTTCGATCTTTGGTCTTCATTCCCAAGCTTAGTTGAATTGATGGCGAGGTGCTTCGACCTATGGGCTTCATTCCCAAACCATCTTGGGTGTGAGATGCTTCAATCTCTGGGCTTTATTCCCACACTGACGTCGAGGTGCTTCGACCTTTAGGCTTCATTCCTGAACCGTGCTGGGTGTGATGAGATGGTTCATTCCCGAACCGTTCCTAATGTGAGATGCTTTGATCTCTGAGGCACTTTGACCTTTGGGATTCATTCCCGAATCCATTTCAAGTTTGAGATAATTCATTCCCGAACCATTCCTAGTGTGAGATGCTTTGATCTTTGAGGTGTTTCGACCTCAGGGATTCATTCCCGAATCCATTCCAAGTGTGAGATGGTTCATTCTTAAATCGTTCCTAGTGTGAGATGCTTCGATCTCTGGGATTCATTCCCGAATCCATTCCATGTGTGAGATGGTTCATTCCCAAACCGTTCATTGTGTGAAATGCTTCGATCTCTGAGATTCATTCCCAAGCTATTGATAATATGGGGCTCAACCTTAGGATTTCTTCCCGAACTGTTGAACTGATGGTGGTGAGTCACTCCAACCCCTGACCCGTCCTCATTCTCAAGGCTTCTCTCTATTACTTGAGTTGCCAGTCCTGGCCACTTTTTTCTTTTTCTTTAAAGCCTGCGAATACAAAATAAAGATTGTGTATATGACGTGAATGCGTGTATGTATGGATGCATTCTCTATTCCGATAGGTTTCATTGATGTCATCCTTGGTTAGGCCTTCCTTGTGCTCTTTGGTGCCATTTGCCTATAGAAGTCTTTGGTCGTCCCCTAGGGTCTGCTTACAGTTTCCTTTTGTCGATTCTCCCCTGGTGATTGCTTAGTTCTCTTTGGTTTCATGGCTCAAGATCCTGAAGGTTCGTCCTATATTTTACCTAAGCTGTCCTTTCGAATTTTAAACTTAGCGGATTGCTCTATGTCTTGCCTGAGCCGTATTTTTGGGTTTTCAACTCAGCGAGTTAAATTTTTTTCTTTTTTTTTAGATTTATCCTCATTCTCGAGGCTCTTCACTCATCCTCATTCCCGAGGTTGTTCTCCATTCTTGGAGTTCTTCTCCTAGATCTTCTGACCATGATCCAGCATCTAAAAAACAAAAGACGTGATTTGTAATTACTCGACTCTAATCTTTCCCGATTAGCTGGGATTTATACAATCTATGAACATCTTGAATATTTATTTCAGTAAAGGTGTTTGCATTACTTCTTAGTACATATATAGGAAATAAACGGCATTACAAGGGTACCTCTGTCGCTAACTGTTCCTCACGGATTTTACAATTAACTATTTTCTTGCTCACTGATGCTCTTTTTTTTACTTGGGCTGTCCTTTACGGATTTTCAACCAAACGAGCCT
This sequence comes from Zanthoxylum bungeanum, assembly GCA_019454045.1. Classification (NCBI taxonomy): domain Eukaryota; kingdom Viridiplantae; phylum Streptophyta; class Magnoliopsida; order Sapindales; family Rutaceae; genus Zanthoxylum; species Zanthoxylum bungeanum. Next base: position 115,122 of record SKCR01035548.1, on the reverse strand, counting down.
TTCTTTTTCTCTCTCTCTCTTTTTTTTTTGCAAAATATTATTTCAGCATGTCCACATTGATGGGCTCGGTGAACTCTTTCCCTTCCAAATCTGACAGTCTTACTGCCTAATTCCCCATCACTATTTTGACTAGGTATGGCCCTTCCCAATTGGGCCTGAACTTTCCTCTTGAGTCTATTAGCAGTGGCTTCGACTACTTCAGCACTAGATCACCTTCTCTGATCTTGATGGGATGCACCTTGTTGTTAAATGCCCAGGCCAACCTTTTTTGGTATAGCTGCATGTGATACCAGACTTTTATCTTTTTCTCATTCGTGAGTGCTAGATATTCGAACTTCTGCGAGGCCCATTCCTGCTCAAACAATTCTGCCTCTGCTATACTCGCATTAACTATATCTCTATTTCCACTAGTAACACTACCTTCATTCCGTAAACCAAAGTATAGGGTGTGGCTCCCGTTACCGTTCTCACCGACGTTCTATACCCTCCACAGGGCATACGACAGTTTGTAAGCCTAAACTTTATAATTTTCTATTATATTAACTACTATTTTCTTTATGGTTTTATTGGCCACCTCTACTGCCCCATTAGCCTGTGGCCTATAAGGTGATGATTTGTGATGTCTTATCCCGTATTTCTGCGACCCCACCTTTGTTTCTCCCTAAAATTGGACTCCATTGTTCGTTACTACATGATACGATATTCCGTATCGACATACTATGTACGGGTTATGAACTTGGCCATATTCCGTATCGACATACTATGTACGGGTTATGAACTTGGCCATCTTTTTTTGCCGTAACATTACAGAATGACTCGGCTTCTAGCCATTTCAAAAAAATAGTCTACTGCCACTACTATGAAGCGGTGTCCATTGGATGCATGTGGCCTGATTTCTCCAATCATTTCAATACCCTACGCTGAGAAAGGCCATGGTTCTAACAGCCCATGCAATTCCATATGCGGCAGATGGTTCAAGTTACTGTGTGCCTGGGAATCGTGATAATGCTTTACCAGCTTTATACAGCCAGTTTCATTGGTCGATTAGTAAAATCCCTGTCTCACTATCTTGTGAGACAAATTCAACCCATTCATGTGTGGTCCACATACTCCAGCATGTACCTCTTCCATCACCTTATGGGCCTCTTTTTTTCTTAAATATTTTAGCTAGATGTCGTTGGCTTGTCTCTGGTACAGCTCTCCCTTCAAACTCACATATTGGGAAGCCAATTTCTGAATGGCTATTCTGTCTTTCTTGCTGGCTCCTTCCGAGAATTCTCCACGTTCTATATACTGCATAACATCGTAGTACCACGGCTTCCCATCGTCGACTTATACTTCCAAGATTCTCTATATCTCATAACTCGGTCTACTAGCTGTTGTCAACACAAGAGGTCTCATTACTAATTTTCAGGGTTTTCCCAAGTTGCAGCTAGAGTGGCTAGTACATCCGCAATTCAGTTCTCTTCTCGTGGAAAGTGCTGGAACTTAAAGTAGGGGATAGCCTGTGCCAACTTCCTTAAATAGAGTATGTAGGGTTTCAACCGGTCTTCCTTCAATTCCCATTCCCCTCGCTGTTGGAAAATTATAACCCATATCATCACTATTTGTACAGAACAAAGTGTTGTTGTATAAATTAACTATGTGACAAAAGAAATTGCTCTTTTATCAGTTGTAATTGGATTATCGGGATATATAAATGATAAAGTTCATATGATTAATTCTGGATTAATAAGATATGAGACAGTATTAATCCACTAAGGTTTAATCATTAAAACATCTCTAGTCATAGAATTATCGAGATTGGACATCGATAATGCGGGATAGACTAGTATTGCACTTATGCGTGTTATGGGAGCATAACAGCATAGTTCTCATAGATTTAAGTATTGGATACTTATGCAAGTGTAATAGGAGGTTGTGTTTATCGATGGTATGGAAATATCTTCGCTCTGGATAGACCCCTCAGAATTCCATTGGTAGTATGACTATATGTCTATGGAAGTCCGAATCAGGGTAGGTGTATTTGGTCTCAACCTGAGACTTGCATCGCTTATACTTGCGACAATCAATATACTTTGGTTTTGATCGTCCAGGGCTTTAACAGGTTCTGTGTATGCCTCTTCAGGATATATTGAAAATCGTAGTGTATTGGGTGTGATGTCAAGATGGTAGTATCACTTCAGTTATATGGAGATGATGATCACGTAAGATACGGAACTAGTACTCTTATTTACTGTAGTCATCGGGATAATATGAATAGGTCATGTTTATCCGATTATAGAGACTAGTTACCAGAGATCTGATATGTGCTTCGTATGGGGCAGACACAATTCCAGCCCCAAGCCTAGCACGTGACATCCGATAATGGATCTCAATACGCTATACTACGTATACTATGCCTGATACAGATTATATATTCCTTTAAGAATATTTCTGGAGAATTTGGTAGGCACGGTGCTTTGCTAGAAGCCAACCAAGTCTTGTAAATCCCTAAAAATATAGTACTAGGTACGTACTTGTTCGGATAGTCCGATGACCGGATTTACTACCAACATATCCATGGATCTCATGGGTCGCTTCCCAAAGATTCACCGATGACGTATGACTCGAACATAATTAATCTGGGATTAATTAGTAGAGAGAGAAAATTAATCTAGGATTAATTACGGAGATATTTTATCTAGGATAAAATAATATTTAGAAGAGAGAGAACGATTAATTTGGAAATAATCAATAAAATAATATAGTCGATATATTAAACGAAATTAGATTTTGATGCAGAATTAAAATTAGATTTTAATTCGGGGGAACGAGTTAATTTAGAATTAATTCGCTAGCGAGGTGAATAGTAATTTTGCTAGGCATAATTATTTAATTAAATTTGATTTAATTACGTCGCAACGGAAAATTCGTTAATTCAGAATTAGCGAACTCGAGCCCGGAGGTGTTTACGGGCCCACTCGGATTTTGAATTAAAGTATGGCCTATAAGTCACATCATGCGTCACATCATTAGTCACTCAAGTGATGGAAGTCTTGTCACCTTTTTGGTGATTGACATCTTGACACTTTTGATTGATGGGAGTTGTTGGAGGCAATAATGCCTTGTACCAAATTTTGAATTTGGTAAATGGTATTTGTTTTTGAAAATCAAATACACAACACACACATCTCTTCCTCTCTCTCATCTTCATGGTAAAGTGAAGAATTTTTCTCTCCCAAATGTTCTTGGCTAGGCCGAGAACTTCATGAAGTTTTAAGGGAATTTGTTGTAAATGTTTCCTAATGTTAGCACATAAAGAGTCTTATAATGGTGATAGGGAAACCAACCTTTGAGCTTGGAATCTCAAATTAAAGCTTGGAGCTTGGATTCAACACTTCAAATTGAAAGCTTGAAGATCAACACAATGAGGGCTTGGCCGAAACTCAATGAGCAAAATTTTTGTGTTCAATGCATCCAAATGCCGATCAAAGTGAGTATTTCTGCCATCTTACTTTGATGTATTCACATGTTTCATATGCTTAATTGATCTTGGTTTGACCTAGAAAACCCAACACTCGCATCTGTCAAACTACCAACATCAAGTCTCCATAAACTTCCACGTCCCTAGCTCCTAGGGCTATTAGTGCTTTAAGTCTAAAGATACATGCTTCATATTCGGCCATGTTGTTGGTTACTCTGAACGTCAACCTTTTAGCTATAGGTAGGGTTTCTCCTTGGGTTACTATCACAATTTTTATTCCAGCTCCTTTACAATTCATTGCTCCATCGAAATGTATTTTTCACCCCTGGACCGTTATGGCTTGAACCTCCTCATCTGGGAATTCGAACTCATACTGATCTCTTTCTATGGGTTGTAATGCCAAGAATTCCGCTACGTCTTACCTTTTGATTACCTTAGAGGTCAGGCATTCTATATCAAACTCCGTTAGCAACACATCTGCCCACATTCCCTACAAGTGAGGGTACTGACTGCAAATACTTCAGGGGATTTTCTTTTGCTACCATTTGTATCTTATAGGATTAGAAGTAATGATGCAACTTTCCGGAAGCCCATATCACCACAAAACAGATCTTTTCCACCTCTTGATAGTGGGCTTCATACGGAAGCATCTTCTTACTGAGATAGTACTCTGCATATTCCACCCCTTTCTCATCTGCCCGTACCATCATCGCCCTCAAAACTTTGGGGTTCTATGGCCAAATACAACACCAAGGGTTTGCCCGGCCTTGGGGCATTCAAGATGGGCAGCTTAACCAAGTATTCTTTGATTTTGTCAAAAGCCTTTTGACATTATCCATTCTATTCCACAGGTTGGTCCTTCCTCAATAGCTTGGAAATGGGCTCATATACTAATGTTAACTTGACAATGAATCGACCGATGTGCTGGATTTTCCCGAGAAAAGCTCTAACTTCCTTTTCTGTCTTTGGTACGGGCATCTCGGTAAATGCCTCAATCTTTTCAGGGTCCAATTCTATCCATTTCATTCCTACTGTATGTCCTAACAACTTTCCGGATGTTACCCCAAAAACACACTTCTTGCGGTTGAGTCGGAGGTTGTACTTATCGTCTCTTTGAAGGAATTTCTCTATTGCTTCTATATGTCCAGCCCTCGTTTCTGATTTAATTATCATGTCATCCTTGTATACCTCAATCTCCTTATGCATCAAGTCATGGAAAAATGTAGTGGTCATTCGTTGATAAATGGCTCCCGTATTCTTAAGTCTAAATAGCATCACCTTGTAACAATATGTACCCCACTCAGTGACAAAAGTAGTCTTATGCTTGTCTTCTTCAGCCATGAGGACCTGATTATATCCTGAGAATCCATATGCGAAGGAGTGCATAGCAGATAAAGCCGCGCTATCCACCAACACGTCTATCTTGTGTAGGGGAAATCATCTTTTGGGCAAGCTTTGTTGAGGTCTCTATAATCCACATAAATTATGACCTTTTCATCTTTCTTCGGTACCGGTACAATATTGGCTAACCACTCGAGGTACTTCACCACCTCTAAGAACCCCACATCTATCTGCTTCTTGACTTCTTCCCTAACCTTTTCGGCCCATTCTGGCCTCATTCTTCGAAGCTTCTATTTTACTGGTCTCATGTTCGAATAAGTTGGTATCGTGTGCTGGGCAATACCCCTATCCACCCTTGGCATGTCTTCGTAGGATCAAGAGAGTACTTTTAAATATTTTATTAATATTCTCTCTAATTCTTTCCGCTCATCAGAGGTAACCTCACTTGCAATTGAAATTTCCTTAGGGTTTTCACATGTACCAAGATTAAATACATTTTTCTTTGTTGAGTTAATGTCAAATATACTCATGTCATACATGTTATGATGTGGACTAATAGGAAAAGACTCGAACAAATAAACAAAATCAATGTCTTTATTATTGATAAATGTAGGATTACAATCAAATAAATCAGGAAAATAAACATCTTCGTCATTTGCAGCCTTATCTTCTTCCGTCTTCTTGCTTTCTTCGAGCGTCAAGTTCTCTAACTGCAGCAATTCTTCTTCCCATTCATTTTCCTCTTCTGTAACTTCCTCTGCCTGTGGTTCCTTGCCCATCACATTTTTGAAGATCTTGAATCCTGGTACTATCACCCCATTGACTTCTACAGGTTCGGGCTCTCCTTGATACCCTGTGGCTTTCATAAAATATTCCATCAGCTTCATCCTTTTATTCTTGGTCTTCGGTTTATTCCCATCAGACTCATACCCCAATCCTCTCTTAGTGGTATATCCCTTGAAATCTGGTAGTGCTCTTCTAGCACTCAAACCTGTGTCGACTCGTATTTCATCTTTTCCATGATTTTAGCCACTTTAGGGTCCACCCATTCTTTGAAGTTTGTCGTAACTTAGAACCTTGTGAGAGGCTGTATGTCTAAAGCAGCCGCAATATTGTTTACTTCAGCTGTGATGGTGATGACTTCTCCTTCTTGTGGGAATTTAATAACCTGGTGCAAAGTGGATGACATGCCTCCAGGTTTATGAAACCATGGCCTCCTCAATAATACAGCAAATGTAGCAGGGATATCAAGCATTGTGAACTCAACCTTGTCTTCTATCAGGCCCACTTTTACTGCTATGACAAATGTACCTTCGATTCCCCGTTTGCTATCGTCATATGCTTTGATAGTCATACTGGAGGGGCTTAAATCTATTCTAAGCATACCTAACCTTGACAGAATCTTCAAAGGGAACACATTGATAGATGAGCCATCATCCACCATCACACAAGATATATTCTTGCCTCTTACTTCCTCTCTTATGAATAGTGGCTTGTTGTGATTCCTCCCCTCCATCGGGAGTTCTTCTTAACATAATGTTATCATATGCCTACCCTCTTTATGTACTGACCTTACGAACATTGTCGGGTTTTCATTTTTGGGTACCATTATCTTGCTTAAAGCTTCTAGCATGGCACGCTTATGCTCTTGAGAGGCGCATAATAACTCCCATATGCTCACCTGTGCCCGTGTCTTCTTTATTTGATGTAATACAGTATCCCCTTTCGGTGTTATCCGTATTCTCCGTCACCTCTCAGCCTTTTGTTAGAACTTTTTGCCTTTACCCGTTACATCACTTTAGAAATGTCCACTGCTAGTCATCCCCTTTACTTACTCTTTGTCACTGTTTGAGAAGTTTTCCCAAAAATCTCTCTCCTGTTCTATTTTTTCTTCACTGTTGTCCCATATCCCCATGTAATAAGCTTGGTAGTGTAGGAAATGACTTACCTTAGCACTGCGGAAGTTGCTTGTGGTGGCATCGGGTTTGGTATGGATCTTTAAAATTTTCTTTGCCTTCTCCCTTTGTTGTAGTAGCCAAGATCAATCCTTTGGTGTCCAACACTTGGATCAACCACTCGATCTTCTAAACTATGACTCGAAACCAACAAACCAAAGTGTGGGCTTCACTCACAAAGATTAACCCTCTAAACTATTTAGAGATTTAGATGTCACAATGGTGTTTGGATTTAAGAATTTCACAATACTTGTGAATGCTAGAACTCTCTCTATTTTCTCTCAAATCTTTTCTCACAGCAATTGTGTGAATGAATGCAAAGTGTTAACTTTAGGAAGTGAGAGAAATGGTAGAGATTATATTCTCTTACACAAGCCAACTAACCTTGTCATTAAGCATCCAATGCTTTCTTGTAATGGCCAACACAAAAATGTGAATGCCATACCAAAGCATAAGAAATGTTAAGCTAAAGACAATGACTTTGTCATTAAGCATTCAATGATTTCTTTAAATGGCAAACACATAAATGTGGAGGCCATACCAAAGCATAAAATACATAAGCTAATGATAAAAATATTAGATGTATCCAAGCCACCTAATAGACATAATTATTTAGATGACATGGTAATCCATATGGCTTTGTCTCCAATGGTAAATAAAAATCAATATATTAATAATGATTTATTTACATTCAATTATGTGTAGTAATTATCTCATAATTATTACTAACTTGATTATCTCATAATCAAGACTTGATTATCTTATAATCAAAGAATTCTAGAAAATATTAAGTTAAACTAATTTAACATAGTTTTCATTTGTGACAATAAATGTTATTAATCTTATTAATAATATATAAATATATATAATGTGAGCATATAATTAGACAATCTAATTATATTAGGTTTGTTATAGTTAATCGAGCTAGCATGGGGACCAAATGGACCTACGGTTCCGAGCTCCAATAATTCCAAAATATTAATTAAACTCTTTAATAAAAAGTTACAAATTATTAACTCCGTATTATTCCACTAAAAACTCAAAGTTTAACTCTCGTTACCGCAAATATATTAAATAAACCAAACGTCTTCGGTGTCCATCGATATAGTCATTACATATGGATATAGCCCTTCACGAATATCTTATAATAGAGCCGGGTCATTAGTTCGTTAAACCCCTCTAAATATTTTGTCTCTTAAGCACCATTGATTCTATAATGAATAATTAATTCATAATATTTATGAATATAAAACTTTTTATTAGCAATAGAAAAGTTGAGTGCTCAAATTATTCAAGTCCCGAATCAACTCTTAAAAGAGATATTCATCTGATTCTCGTAAGAATGAGTGAATTCCATATCTATGTAAGCTACACTCCAAACCATATCCCGAAAATACGTAGTTATTGGCCGGGAATGCAACACCAACCTTACCATAGTAAATCAAAGGACATAACCTGTCATGCAGGAGTTCGTAGTATACTCATGATTAAGATCGAATCCATATATGACCATCTATTAGATAAAATGAATTTCTTCAGTTAACATATATTAAAAGAAATTTGTATTTATCTGAGTCCAGTCCTATATGATCTCATCATACAAGGTGCCTCCATTCCCATGTCACTACATGAACGATCCCGGATCAAGATCATCATACAAGTATAGAATGCACCGCAGCTATAGATAAACCAAAAACAAATTACCCTATTTGTTTGCTCGCTATGGATTATTTAGATTACTAACTTTAGACTTAAATCCTCTTATGCATCAAACATACACTAAATCTGAAGGTACAAGAGTAATCAAGGTAAACAAGACAATTGGACAATATACGAAATAAATCAAACAATTTTGATAAAATGAATAATGCATTTATTATTATCATAATAATCAATTCCATTTACAATACATGAAGCTCTAGGACATAAATCCCAACAATCTCCCACTTAGACTAGAGTAAATGGGACATGTCATGTAATCCTAAACCCTTTAGGTGACCTTCAAACACTTTAGCCGATAAGGTCTTTATAAACGGATCAGCTAGGTTGTCTGTGGATGAAATCTGCGTGACAGTGACATCTCCTCTTTATACTATCTCTCTGATGAGGTGATATTTCCTCTCAATATACTTACCCCTCTTGTGGCTTCTTGGTTTTTTGGAGTTCACCACCGCACCACTATTATCGCAATAAAGTATGAATAGTTTATCCATATCTAGAACAACTTCCAGATCTGCCAATAACTTACGGAGCTAGACTACTTACTTAGCTACTTCACAAGCTGCTACATATTCAGCCTCTATGGTGGAGTCAGCAATACAAGATTGTTTAATGCTTCTTCATATTATAGCCCCACCACCTAGGGTGAACACTGATCCAGATGTTGATTTCCTAGAATCGACATCCGTCTGAAAATTCGAGTCAGTATATCCTCTCAGAATCATATCCTGACTTGTATATACAAGCATATAATTTCTCTTTTTCCGAAAATACTTGAGAATATATTTCACCGCTACCCAATGATCTAATCCTGGGTTGGATTGAAACCTACTAACTACCCCTACTACAAAACAGATGTCTAGTCTTGTGCATAACATATCATACATAAGACTTCCAACTTCTGAAGCATATGGTATATATCTCATCTTCTCAACTCCTTAAGATGTCTTATGAGACTGTTCCTTAGACAAATGAATTTCATGCCTGAAAGGTAAATTATATTTCTTGGAATTCTGCATGCTAAATCACACAAGAATCTTGTCGGTATAGGTTGCTTGAGACATTACTAATAGTCGTTTCTTGCAATTCCGAATGATCTGGATCCTAAATACATAACTTACCTCTCCTAAATCTTTCATTTGGATTTGGTTAGCTAGCCAGATTTTCACGTCTGCTAATATCTTTACATCATTCCCAATGAGTAAAATATCATCAACGTATAACACAAGGAAACCCACCTTCCATTCAATGATGCGCTTGTAGACACATGGCTCATCGATGTTCTGCATAAAGTTATAAGACTTGATCGTAGTATCAAACCTTATGTTCCAAGATCTAGATGCTTGCTTAAGTCCATAAATGGACCTTTGCAACTTGTAAACCTTTGCAACTTGTAAACTTTTTTCTCTTGACCTTGGGTAATAAACCCCTCTGGTTGCACCATATAGATACTCTCATCAAGATTACCATTCAAGAATGCAGTCTTGACATCCATTTGCCAAATCTCATAGTCATAATATGCGGTAATGGAAAGAAGAATCCTGATGGATTTAAGCATGGCTACTGACGAGAAAGTTTCTTTATAGTCAACTCCCTCTTTTTGGGTATAACCTTTTGCCACTAGCCTAGCCTTGAAAGTCTATACTTTCCCATCTATTCCTATTTTTCTCTTGTAGATCCACTTGCAACCTATGAGTTTTACTCCATTAGGTTGGTCTACAAGTTCCTAGACTGAGTTTGAGTACATAGACTCCATCTCGAGGTTCATGGCTTTGAGCCATTCCTCTTTATCCGTATCTTCCATTGCACTATGATAGGTCAATAGATCATCTATACCATCACAAGATGCAACAACTTGCACCTCACCATTTCCTAGATATCGTTCAGGTTATCTTACAATCCTCCCACTACGTCTATGTGGTATGGTATCCTGATAAACTTGCATTTGACTTTCAGATGTAGAAGATGTTATGTCTTTGTCAACATTTGACAAAGGTGTACTGGTCGTACCAGCAAGTAACTCCTCAAGTAACATTTTACTTCGAGTTTTGAACTCTCTTATATAGTCCTCCTCATGAAATGTAGCATTTGTCGACACAAATACTTTATTATCTTCTAGACTATAAAAGAATCCACCCCTAGTTTCCTTAGGATAGTCTACAAATAGGCACACATGTGAACGTGGTTCCAACTTAGTAGTCTTGTTCTTTAGCACATGCGTCGGACACTTCCATATACGGAAATATCGCAAACTAGCTTTACGACCATTCCATAACTCTAAGGGAGTTTTAGAAACATACTTATAAGGAACTACATTCAGGATATACATTACAGATTGCACTGCAAACCCCCAGAATGAACTAGGTAGAGAGCTATAATTAAACATTGATCTTATCATGTCTAGTAGGGTTCGATTTCTCCTTTCTGTAAAACCATTTTGTTGTGGTGTTTCAGGTGCTGTGAGCTGTGAAACAATTCCATGCTCAACTAAGAATTCCTTAAAATCTCTATCAAGGTATTCTCCTCCACGATCTGATCATAGAGTTTTGATGCTTTTACCTAACTGGTTCTCAATCTCATCATGATACTCTTTGAACTTTTCAAATGTATCTTACTTGTGCTGCATTAGGTAAACATACCCATATCTGGTATAATTTTCAATGAAAGTGACAAAGTATTCATAACCACCTCATGCTTTTACATTCATTGGTCTACAAACATCCGAATGTATTAGCTCAAGTGGTTCTTTGGCTCTTATCCCTTTTCCAGTAAAAGGTCGCTTAGTCATTTTACCTTCTAGACAGTATTCGCAGACAGGTAAAATACCGAGTTTTAACTAATTTAAAACTCTATTCTTAATTAGTCTACCTATCCGATCAAGGTTAATGTGACCAAGTCTAAGGTGCCATAGATAGGTATCATCATGAGAAATCTTTTACTGTTTAGTTTTAGATCTTTCAATCTTAAACATTTCAGTATTAAGCAGTGATTCATACATTAACGGCCTTAATATATATAGATTATTTTCAGAGTTTCCCATGCATATATTTAATCCATTTCTACTAATAATAACTGACTTATTATTAAACGAAACAGGAAAACCACATTCCATAAGTTTTGTTATAGAAATAAAATTCCTGCGAAAACCAGGAATATATAACACACCATTCAAACATAAATAACTATTATTAAAATTCAAATTTGAAACTCCCACTACTCTTGCTGAAACAGCATCCCTTGTCCCAACTCTCATGGAAAAAGATGATAAGGAAGCCTAACCCATTTAATTAAGAAAACTCTACACTTTTCTAAGGAAAATTCGGGAATAAAAAAATAAAGGAAAAAAATGGCATTTTTTTATTTCCTCTTTCCTCTGGACGTGGATAGCAAGAGAATGAGAGTGGAAGTTTTATTTGTCATCCATTGAAGCAAAATAAATCATCAACTTTAGTTAATCTTCAAGGAAGAAAGAAGAAAAGGAAATTGAGGTATTTAAGGAAGAAAATAGATTGGATTGAGGTAAGATATCCTTGACCCATTTTGTGAAAGTTTAAATTTTAATAAATGGATGATTTGGAGTGTGTTGTTGAGTTGATAAGAATAGAGTTTGAGAAGTTATATTGATGAAATGAGGATTTTTTGGGTAACTTTAGATTATTTTTCTAATTCATGGGTTTAGAAGAATGATGGATTTTTGGGCAATGATGTGATGATTTGAGTGATCTTGATGGTAGGGATGATGTCTAGATGTTATGAATGATTTATGGATATGATATTTTTTTTGGGACACTTTGAGATTGGGCTTGGTCGCAGTTCACGCTGAGGTAGTTTCTACCCAACAAAACTTCGACGCATCGCGATGGGCCAAGAACCAGAAAATTTTTCTGGTGAACTGGACGTGAAGTCTAAGGACTGTACATTATTATTATGATTCAATCGAATAGTAGAAAGGTCCTAATGAGGAAATCCAGTAAGATTAAAGAATTGTATATGATTATGAATCATATTTTATAATTTTGAATTCTAATCTCGTGTTTTTTCCTTATAGATTCTCGTCAGGAGCCATATTCACCCCAGTGACATAGATAAAGCTTAGCCGGACTTCAAATATGTGAGTGGAGATTTATATTTTTTTTTAATTTTCTTATAAATTGATTTTATGCTTACTTGTTTCAGATTTAAAATTATTTCAAGACTTATTCTAAAAGCTGTAGGGCATTAGCCTTCTTTAAAGACCAGTTACATGTTAAATGAGATTTGATTTAAAAAGTTTTAAAGTTCTCCAGCATTAGTTTTGTATTTTCGGGGCATGAGGTAAGAACTCACCCAAGTGTGTAACTTGACAGTTGGAATTGACGGATATAATGACATGTTCACATGTGGAGGACTGATGGGACGCTCTAAGATCCTCGAGTAGGACTAGGGTTGACATATCCACGAAATCCTGGCTATAGAGCTTGGGCGGTAGCGTTGATCCGCACACCCAGTTCTAGTGGTGGCTACACCTAGTTGAGCCGTTGTCCTGAGTGTAGAGCTCATGTCCAGTTGAGTCGTTGTCCTGGGCGAGGGGCACCACCGGTTCCATGAGATTCCAGTTGAGTCGTTTTCCTAGGCGTAGTGTTTTCAGATACATTTTGTTAGAAGTTTTTCTTAGAAAATGTTTTCGATAGAAAGGAATTTATGTTTTACTTTACGAAAGTTTTCAGAAAAACTTTTTAGTTTAATGTTTTCTTAATATATTCTTATATGTTTTCTTCTTTGTAGCTACACTCACTGAGATCCTCGGGACTCACCCCATCACTTCCCAGTTTCTTTACAGGACATCACTTTTGGTGAGCCATGTGCCTTTTTGGAGACCCAGTTTGAGTACAACTGTTACGCTGCAGTCACTAGGTGTCGGGTCCATCATTCCAGAACTATATTCACATAATATAGGTCTTATGTGGAGTTATTTTGTAGTAGTATTATGATGTATGATGTTATTGACCTATTATACTACATTAGTATATGTATGTATGTGTGTGTATATACATGGGATTTCTTTTATGATCTTGCATTTAAGTTAATCCAAGCATAAAAGTTGCAAGAGTGGTAATATTTTAAATGAGATTTGATTTAAAAAGTTTTAAAGTTCTCCAGCATTAGTTTTGTATTTTCGGGGCATGAGGTAAGAACTCAACCCAGTGTGTAACTTGACAGTTGGAATTGACAGATATAGTGACATGTGCACATGTGAAGGACTGAGGAGACGCTCTCAGATCCTCGAGCAGGACTAGGGTTGACAGATCCCCGAAATCCTATTACAGAGCTTGGGCGGTAGTGTTGATCCTCACACTCAGTTCTAGTGGTGGCTACACCCAGTTGAGCCGTTGTCCTGGGTGTAGAGCTCACGTTCAGTTGAGTCGTTGTCCTGGGCGGGGGGCACCACTGGTTCCATGAGATACCCATTTGAGTCGTTGTCCTGGGCGTAGTGTTTTCAGATACATTTTGTTAGAAGTTTATCCTAGAAAATATTTTGATAGAAAGGCATTTATGTTTTATTTTATGAAGGTTTTCAGAAAAACCTTTTAGTTTAATATTTTCTTAATATGTTCTGATATGTTTTCTTCTTTGTAGCTCCACTTACTAAGTTCCTCGGGACTCACCCCACCACTTCCCAGTTTCTTTGCAGGACATCTCTTTTGGTGAGCCATGTGCCTTTTTGGAGACCCAATTTGAGTACGAGTGTTACGCTGCAGTCACTAGGTGCGGGCATATCATTCCAGAACTATATTCACATAAAATATAGGTCTTCTGTGGAGTTATTTTGTTGTAGTATCATGATGTATGATGTAATTGACCTATTGTACTACATTAGTACATGTGTATGTATATATATGCATGTGATTTCTTTTAGGATCCTGCATTAAAGTTAATCCAAGCATACAAGTTGCATGAATGGTAATGGTCATTACATAGCATAGTGATTAAAGTAAGTGTTCTAGTTATAATTTAGTGTCTTAGGCGACAATAGGTTCTTGTTGCCTGCCAGTAGCATTCCTTCACTGGGGATGTTACAGAGACTCAATGATAAGTAAATCATATTTACCTGCATTCTTCTTCTCTTTAAACTCTGCAAGGTATTTTAGACAATTCATTTTCCGATGCCCTTATTGTTCACAATGGAAACATTTTCCTTTGGCATTGGTTCCTTTGGAGTTTTTATTGTTCTTCTTTTTCATTGGTTTTGCCTTTGCCATCCAATTGCCTTTCTTCTTCTTCTTTGCAGATTTAGAAGATTCGGCAACGTTTGCCTCGGTATTTGGCCTACAAGGACCGTTCATAATGGACTCATAATTGGTGAGCTCATTCAGCAGTTCGGTCAATATGAAAGTCAACTTTTTCATAGAACATTTGCTCTTAAACTACAGGAAACTCTTAGAAAGGGTTTCCATGATCATTGTTACCTGGCTTTGCACATTAATACATGCACCATGGGTTTCAACCATATTAAGATGAGCCATCATCCTTAACACATGGTCTCAGACTGATATGCCTTCCTTCATTCTAGCGGTCAATATAGAGGCAAGTGCCTCATGTTGTTACCGGTCTGAAGGTTGCCCAAACATGTTCTGTAATGACTGTATAATCATTGATGTTGTCACCATAGGCATATGCTGTGCAGTAAAAACCTCAGACATAGATGCTATCAAATAGCTATGGGCTTTCTCATCAGCTTTAATCCAATTATTATAGGCAATATGTGTAGCTCTGTCAGCATTAGGTGCTGGCTTATGAGGAAATTCCTACATTAGGAAAAATTTAAGGTCTTCACATACCAAGATAACATTCATGTCACTTTTCCATTTAACATAATTATCCCCTGTTAATTTTTCTTGTTGTTTGATAATGGAGATTATTACAGATGCCATGACTGAAAAAATAATTAACACGCATTCAATATTCATTCTTCGAATAAAATTGTCAAACATTTAGGCATAAAATTAAACATGATGCATGATCAATGTATAATGAATTAGAAACCTAAAATAATTACTATGCCACGATTATCTATCATCCCATAAATAAGTGCCGCCGTAAGGTAGGTCAAGTATTCGCATGATAGATTGAGACATTCTCAATTGATTAATATATCTGAAATAACTCTTATTCCTATATTAATCAACTACCGTTATTTTGACCAAGGAAGCTTTGATTAACAACTTAATCATTCCTTTGTGAGTGTGACCCATTATTTTGGAACCGTTGGACTTAACTAGTGAAGTGCCGCCGTAGGGTAGGTCAAATCACTAGATACATCTAGAGTCCCTATCCTTTCGGAATCCTAACATGATATATAACCAAAAAGGACACCATCCGTAGGGAGACGAAAGCAAAGCCGTCTCGAGGCGCCTATTGAATCTCACGTTTCTGGATAATAATAGAGATCATGGGATATATTGTGGTATACTCCTCTCCCACTCACTATTTAAAAAGAGTAAGATTTCTATCTCATTAGTATTTTATGAATCTTAGATTATGCCCGACTAAATTCATAACCTTAATTAATACTAGTTGATGATATAGTGATCTAACCAATTTTAACTTTTAAAATTTTATTCACTAATCCCCGATTAGTCTCTACTAACCAATTAACTTAATTAAACTAATTTAATCAAGTTGTTTAAGTGATCTAATCAATTTTAATTTTTTAAAATATTATTTCACTTATAAGTTTTAAAATTTTAAAATTCAACTAATGGACTATATGTCATTAAATCATTTAATAGATTAAAAGTACATTATTTACTCCAAAGGTACGTGGAATTATGTCCTGAGTGCAAACTAAATTACCGTCCATTCGGAAGCGGCCATGGAATTTATATCCGGGTTTCCATCCGATATACCAAGGAAAATAATATACTCATAATGTCATTTTGTTCTTAAACTTAAATTCGTAATTTTTAAACCCTTAAACTAATTAATCTTATTAATCCGTTTACATGCATATTATATTCTAATTTAAATTTTAAATTTACATAAAATCATATTTTATAACTTGAATATCATGCATGTCTACATGTTATGGCATGTAAAAATGCAAGAGTAGGCACCCTAGGCTACATAATATTTGTGAATGCTAGAACTCTCTCTATTTTCTCTCAAATCCTTTCTCACAACAATTGTGTGAATGAATGCAAAGTGTTAACCTTAGGAAGTGAGAGAAATGGTAGAGATTATATTCTCTTACACAAGCCAACTAACCTTGTCATTAAGCATCTAATGCTTTCTTGTAATGGCCAATCAAAAATGTGAATGTCATACCAAAGCATAAGAAATGTTAAGCTAAAGACAATGACTCTGTCATTAAGCATTAAATGCTTTCTTTCAATGGAAAACACATAAATATGGAGGTCATACCAAAGCATAAAATGCATAAGCTAATGACAAAACTATTAGGTGTATCCAAGCCACCTAATAGACATAATTGTTTGGATGATATGGTAAGCCACATGGCTTTGTCTCCAATGGTAAATTCAAATTAATATATTAATAATGATTTTTTTACATTCAATTATGTGTAGTAATTATCTTATAATTATTACTAACTTGATTATCTCATAATCAAAGAATTCTAGAAAACATGAAGTTAAACTAATTTAACATAGTTTTCATTTGTAACAATAAATATTATTAATCTTATTAATAATATATAAATAAATATAATGTGAGCATATAAATAGACAATCTAATTATTTTAGGTTTGCTATTATTAATCGAGCTAGCACGGGGACCAAATGGACCTACGATTCCGAGCTCCAATAATCCGAAATATTAATTAAACTCTTTAATCAAATATTACGAATTATTAACTCCGTGTTATTCCACTACAAACTCAAAGTTGAACTCTTGTTACCGTAGCTATATTAAATAAACCGAACATCTTCGGTGTCCATCGATATAGTCATTACATATGGATATAGCCCTTCACGAATATCTCATAAACAGAGTCGGGTCATCAGTCCGTTAAACTCCTCTAAATATTTTGTCTCTTAAGCACCATTGATTCTATAATGAATAATTAATTCATAACAATTATGAATATAAAACTTTCTATTCGCAATAGAAAAGTTGAGCGCTCAAATTGTTCAAGTCCCGAATCAATTCTTACAAGAGATATTCATCCGCTTCTCGTAAGAATGAGTGAATTTCATATCTATGTAAAACGTTCCCAGCTATATACCAAACCATATCTCCAAAATATGTAGTTATTGGCCGGGAATGCAACACCAACCTCACCATAATAAATCAAAGGACATAACCTGTCATACAGTAGTTCTTAGTACACTCAGGATTAAGTTCGAATCCTTATATGACCATCTATTTGATAAAATGAATTTCTTCGATTAACAAATATTAAAAGAAATTTGTATTTATCTGAGTCCAATCCTATATGATCTCATCGTACAAGGTGCCTCCATTCAAATGTCACTACATAAATGATCCCGAATCAAGGTTGTCATACAAGTATAGAATGTACTGGAGCTATAGATAAACCAAAAAAAAAGTACCCTCTTTGTTTGCTCTCTATGGACTCTTTAGATTACTAACTTTAGACTTAAATCCTCTTATGCATCAAACATACACTAAATCTGAAGGTACAAGAGAAATCATGGTAAACAAGACAATTGGACAATATGCGATATAAATCAAACAGTTTTGATAAAATGAATAATGCATTTATTATTATTACAAGAATCAATTCCGTTTACAATATATGAAGATCTAGGACATAAATCCCAACAGGTGGTTGAGAGTTTGGAGGACAAAGCTTTCAGACAGGCCGAAGTTGATCATGTAGGTGGGTGGTGGAACGGAGTAGTAGTTGGGTAGAGGGTTTCTATGTGTGTTGGGTTGTTCTTTTTCCGGGTCGGTATTTTATGGGTGTCAATAAGGTCTTGGATCTCATGCCTGAGGCGGGCACAGTTGTCAATGTCATGGCTTTTTTGCTGATGGTAGTGACAGTATAAGTTTATGTTGAGGTGAGGTGGCACAAGGTTTAGAAGTGGTCTAGACTCTAAAGGTTTTAGGAGTCCTTGCCTCTTTAGCTTTTCAAACACCTTTGACAAAGGTCTATCAAGATTGGAGAATCGCCTGTTTCTGATAGCAACGACCTCAGCAGGAGCAGGCTTTATCCGTGAAGGCCCCATAATGGTCCTTCTATTTTGACCATAAAATTTTATATTCTCGGCTTCTTCTTCCTCAATATCCATGATAGTTTCTCTTAACTGTCAAAACTCACTAATGATTGAGGACGTCATTCTCAGCTTGTTATAAATAGAGGGCTTGGTGCCCTTAATGATCATCTTAATCTATTCCTTCTCCGAGAGCCATGACTGCATCTTCAAGAGCTGGCTTCTCCAACAATCCATATAACCTTTCAAGGTCTCCTCTAGCTTCTATTTGGTGTGTTCTAAGTCACAAAGTGACAAGTCTATCTCTAAGTCCGTGACATATTGGTTCAAAAAGGCCTCTGGTAATGTCCTCCAGTCATCCATGACATTTCTCTCCAGACCATGATACCATACTATGGGCGCCACTTCCAGTGACATCCCAAACATCTTCTGCACCTGGCGTTTCAACAAACCCACTGAACTTATCATATTGTTGGAGATGGACCCTTGGATCTCCATTTCCGGTGAACTTGGCCATGTCAGGCCTATTGAACTAGGGATGTAGCTGTTCTTCAAAAGTCATTGTATCATAGTCTAATAGATCCTCATGTTTTCTCTTCATCTTGCGGGTAACTGACTCTACTTGTTCTCTAAGTTTCTGTAACTCCTCCTGAGGCCCGGCTATCCTTCTCGCGGCATACTCAGCCATGTCATCATCAACAATAAGGATTTCTTCACTCACCCTATTCAGGGATCCTCACGCCTTCCATTCTCATTATTTTCTATTCCCAATGTATGAGTACAGTTAGACTAGCCATAGCATTGGTCAAAGTTTGTAGTTGCTCGGTCATGTTGGTCTCCAATTGATCCATGCGGGAACCTTCACTGTCTGACGCACCCATGTTTGCTAACCTCTTCTTGACAAGTCTTCCTTCTTCTCTAACCCAACGGATATCTATGATGGCTGTTAAGACAAGGAGTTAGCATGATGCGTGTATGCATGAGATGCATGAGATGCATGTGGTTATCAAAACAACATATATCCTTCCGACCTTATTCCTCCCACACTCGTGATAAGTCTATTTCTGCCCTAGGTATGGCTCATTTCATGCACCAATGTGGGGTACATAAAATCATTCTCTCCTATGCTAGAGAGGTGAACCTTAGCTGGCTCAGTCCTTTTTCATCAGTAAAAAAAATAGCGCCCATTTATAATATTGACTAAGCCTATTATGGGGATCATGCCATTGTTTAGAAACAATGAATTAGGCCCTCTGTAATCACGGTCTTGGCGGAGACGAACTTGGAGATATCCAGTAGTATATAAATATTCCATAATAAGGCGTACCCTTCCTAGATGAAAGCTAGTGCGAATATCAGACTCATGCATTTGGCATATTCGAATCATGTTTAGACCTTCTAAGCCCATCAAGGTTTTCATACAAGTTAGCCCGTTATCATTTTAAAGTGTTCAGTCAGATTATCACGAGGTGTAAACTTGTCCCAGTTGAAAAATCACAACAGGTTTACACTTTTACAATAAGGTGGCTAAATAACTTCAAATGATAGCGGGCCCAAACACAAGGTGGCCCATCGTCATTTTGAAAACTTTTGGCCCAATTACTATAAGATGCAAACTTGTCCCAGTTTAAGTGGCCTAACAAGTTCGTATCATATGACGAGAGGTCCAAATGGATCCAAATGATAATGGTCCCAAACACAAGTATAGGGGTAGCTTCTATGGGACATATAACTATGGCTCATATGTGGGCTTACAAGGGTACGGATAAGACTCTCATCGGTGAAGGGTTGCCCATAACTAGGTCTCCCCACTCAAGGGTTCGAGTGACTAAGTTAGCGTACCTTTTTTATACCCTAGGGTACGTGCCAACGAGTGATAGTTATCATCACATAACAATCCACCGCCTTGAGTGAAAGCGACTTCATGATACATAATGCCATCGGGGTAAGAATGGTATGCAAAATATATGAGACTTGAGTAACCAAAGCCAAAGCCACGTACACTACAACGTATTATTCCGGGGTCAATTCTCTATCCCTAGTGGAGTTGCCATATATAGGAGCGAAGCGGGGTTTACCGCTTGCCTATGATATTCGGTGACCATGAAACTATTGGGCTCGCAGCCCATAGAGAGTACAGAGTAGTTCGTGACGGACTAAACATGAGAATAAAGAAGTCTCCACCCAGTGTGAACTGGGAAAATAAATTAAGGCCGCACTCACCCCTCGCAAGGGAAGACCTTAAACCGTTGGGTTCGGAATGGTCCCTTACTTATACCAGTGTAATTGACGGGTTCAGACAATGGTATAGCCAAGTCTTAATACAATTCATGCATAAAAGCGAATAAAAATACAATAACATACCCAAGTAAAAAATCATCACAATAACATGATTCCAAAAGCATATTAAATTAAGACGTACGAGATGCAAAAACAACAAATCATAATAAATAATCAAAAGTAGAAAAAGTGTCCATAAATAAATAGAAAATAAAAAGAGGTTAATCACGCATATTTGAATATTTCTCGAGTGGTACGTGGAGTTGTATCCCAAGTACAGACCACACTACCGTCTATTCAGATTCTGCTACATAATTTACGTGTGGGTTTCCATACGATATAATGCAAGGGATAATAACATGCATAATCATCAATTCAATGTAAACGAACATAAAAAATTATAACCATGCATATGCGGATAATCAACAACATGAATAAATAAAATAAAAGGCAAAATAATGAAATAACGATGAAAAGATAAATAATAAAATAAATACGAAATAATAAAATAACGATGAAAGTGAATAAATAAATAAAAAGGATAGCACTAAATAGATTAAAAATAAATAATAAATACCGAAGAAATAGAAGAATGTGACCAGAAATTTAGTCTCTTTCATGTAGGACTTCGCATATCTGGCTGGACGTATTTCACATCTAGTTAGGCACGCAGCGTCCGGAACTATAAAATAAATATGGAAAAGTGTGCCCCAGGTCTTACCTTTCGAGTTGTTTTCTCGGATATGCGTTAGGCTGTCGCATGAACTATCGCAGCTGGTTTGCTGTTTCTGCTTACTGTTTTGCTATTTTTGCTCGCTGTTTTTGCTATTTTTTTTGTTATTGTTTTGCTAATTTCTGGTTGCTGTTTTGCTAGTTGTTTTGGTTGCTGTTTTTGGTTGTTTTGGCTGCTGTTTTGGGTTGTATTGGCTGCTGTTTTTCAGTGATGTGGCTGATGTTTTGGTTGCTATTTTCATTGTGATTTGGCTACTGTTTTAGTTGATGTTTTCACGGTATTGGGCTACTATTTTCATGGTAATTAGGCTGTTGTTTTCAAGGTTATTTTAGCTGCTGATTTTACATTTTTTGGGGCTATTTTTGGCTGGTTGTTTGGTCGCTATTTTAGTGTCTTTGGAGGCTGTTTTGGCTGGTTGTTTGGCCACTGTTTTGGCCTTTTTGGGGGATATTTTTGACTCAATTTTATTGTTATTTCTTCGGTGGTGAGCTGCTATTGTTGGCTCGGTTTTGTGCTGTTTTGTTATGGTTTCAGTTTTGGCTATTTGTTGTGGTTGTTTCGGTAATGGCTTAAGGCTTGTTATTTTTTTGTTTCGGTGGAGGCTTTAGGGTTTGTTATTTGTTGTTCACGCCCAAAGAAGAAGAAGAAGATGGTTTTTTTATTTTTTGTTTGCCGTGTAAGCCCCCCATCTTGGGATGATTTGGTCCCTAATTTATAATGTCTTGAAGGGATCTCCAAATAAGGAAATAAATGACATTTATTTTGGAGATATATTCTTAATTTATTTTGGGAATACAATCTCACAAATTTGGTGATGGATATCTCAAATATTTTTAAATTGGTGAAGATGAGATTTCTCATCTTGTTAAAATGGAAAGTGTTGATGAGGGAATTTACACATGTGAATTGCATGGGATTTTGTCTATTTGGGAAGATTTGGATGTGTGCATGGGTTCATGGTCCTTGGGTGTGTGGGTTGGGCTTGTATGGTGGGTCATGGGCTAAGGTTTGAAGCAGAAATCGATTGAGCAAATCCGAGGCTGGCTAGTAAGTCTGAACCAGATAAGGTGCTAATTTTCGGAGGTTTTCTTTCCTTTCAGTTCTCATTTTTTGTAACTTCCGTAACTTTTCAGGCAATGCCTTCATACGAGGCTCATCATCGGGCTGATCCAAAAATGCAATTTCTACACTTGCTAAATCTATCGACCACCAAAAAAATAAAATCTTTACCTCATTTAGTCCTAGGTAAACCAACATAAAATCCATCGAAATATCTACCGATAGTTCACTAGGTATCAGTAATGGAGTATATAATCCATGAGGCTTCACCCTAGATTTAGCCTTTCTACAAGTGAGATATCGATCACAAATTCACTTTACATCGCGCTTCGTCCTAGGTCAGTAAAAATGATCCTTTAATGTTTCGAGGGTCTTACTAATTTCAAAATGTCCCATTAGTCCACTTCCATGAGCCTCTTTTACTAATAGCTCATGCATACTACAAGAAGGAATGCATAACTTATTTTCTCTAAATAGAAATCCCTCACACTGGTAGAATTTACTAAATACAGATTTAATACATGCAATATATAACACAAAATTCCACATCACATGCATAAAGCTCTTTAATAATTTCAAACCCTAACATTTTAGCACCTAAATAAGTAAGTAAAACCTACTTGCGTGACAAGGCATATGCAATTAAATTTTCCTTACCTTGTTTGTAGCGAATGACGTACGAGAATGTCTCTACAAACTCCATCCATCTAGCATGCCTCTTATTCAGTTTTCCTTGCCCTTTAAGGTATTTCAAAATCTCATGATCTGTGTGTATCACAAACTCCCTAAGCCACAGGTAATGCTGTCAATTCTCCAGTGCTCGAACAAATACATACAACTCCTTATTGTACATGGGATACCTCAAAGCTGCCTCATTCAACTTTTCACTGAAGTACGCAATAGCTCTTTTTTCTTGCATCAGTACTGCTCCAATACTTATGCCACTTGCGCCACACTCTATCTCGAAAGTGCTCTCAAAATTAGGTAGTGCGAGGACAGGTGCACTGCATAACCTTTCCTTGAAAGTCTGAAAGCACTCCCTTTAGCCTCACCTATTGAAATCCCATAGTCTTATTGACTACCTCAGTCAAAGGTGATGCTATGCTACTGAAATCCTTCCAAAGTGCCTATAGAAACTCGCCAATCCATGAAAGCTTCTAACCTCAGACACTATAGTAGGTGTTGGCCAATCCCTAATCGCTTTAACTTTCTCTTCGTCCACCTCTATGCCATCTGCAGTCATAACAAAGCCAAGAAAAAAGATTCTATCCTTGCAGAATGTTCATTTCTTACTGTTAGCAAATAATTTTTCTTTTCCTAAAATATCAAGCATACTTTTCAAATGACTTATATCTCATCTAAAGAGTTATTGTATACTAATATGTCATCAAAATAGACCACTACAAACTTCCCTATACATGCATGCAACACATGGTTTGTAAGTCTCATAAAAGTACTAGGGGCATTTGTTAAACCAAAAGGCATTACTAACCACTCATAAAGCCCATACTTAGTTTTAAAAGCGGTCTTCCACTCGTCACTCTATCTCATACAAATCCGCTGATATCCACTCTTAAGGTCAATTTACTAAAAATCTTATGTCCATGTAGTTCATCTAACATATCATCTAGCCTATAAATGGGATATAGATACTTTACCATGATATTTTTGATGGCATGACAATCCACACACATACGCCACGTCTCATCCTTTTTAGGCACTAATAACACCGGTACTGCACACGGGCTCATACTCTCTTGTACGTAACCCTTCTCCATCAGTTCCTCAACTTGCCTCTGAAGTTCTTTCGTCTCCTTAAGATTACTCCTATATTAAAGATGTCCTCTGTGAGCACGTCTTCAAATTCATGCAAAAGAGAAGAAATAGAAATAAGAAGTGAACTGTTAGTATTAGTAAGTAAAGAAAAATGTGATATGTCTTTATACACCAGTAACAATATGAGTTTGCTAGCTTTGTAGGCTCTCCTCACTTCTCCATCACCTAGATAAAAAATCTTTTTCACTCTCACTCTCTCCCTCAGCTCCCTTTTACCTTGGGTTTACTGTCGACTCTAATCCCAGTGTTTCCCCATCCTCGGGTTTAGATCCCATTTTCTCAATACTGTTGCTCTTACCCCCGAGGATGCGGCTTCTTTATCTCTCTTTTTCTCTTTCCAACTATAATTTGACTTGATCAATATGGACCTGTCTTGGTGTCAAATGGTATAATATAATGGGCTTGCCTTTATGCTGGAATGGATATTTATTTCAAAACCCATCATGTATCACCTTCCTATCTAATTGCCATGACCTCCCCAAAAAGTATGTGGCCTGCCTGGATGGGTACCACATCATACAACACCTTATCCATATAAGGTCCAATGGTAAAAGTCAACATTACATGCTTGGTCACTCTGACCTCACCACACTCATTAAGCCACTGTAGCCTATATGGCTTAGGATGTTTTAACCATGAAAATCTCAATCTTCCCACCAATGCTGTGCTAGCCACGTTGGTGCAATTACACCTATCTATGATCGTACTATATGACTTCCTATTCACGCTACACCTAATATGAAAAATATTCTCTCTCTGCTAATCGATATCCTCCTCGACTGTCTATGTTGTTAATGCTCTCCTAGACACAAGCGACAGGTTATTTAGTAGGTAAGCTGCTCCCTCATCATCACTAGTATCCTCTAATGCAGGCATCTCACCATCATCCTTCATTTAGTGTTCGCTTGTTGGGGAATTGTGATGCATAATGTCCCATACCTAAGCACTTAAAACACTTTATTTCCTTGGATTTCGGAATCACCACTTCAGACTTAACCTTAAATCTACCTGTCTTCACTTTTCCTTACCACTATCAGCCTTGGGCTTACTAAACTCCCCATCTCTCTGCTCATTGCTAGACTATTTCCCCTTCCAAGTAGAAGCTCCATGTGTAGTGGATCTTGATGTAGATTTATTCTTCAAATGCCTTTCTTTTGGGATTTAAGTTCTAAAGCATAATTTATTGTAAAACGGAATTGATTATTGTAATATTAATAAATATATTATTCATTTTATCAAAGTTGTTTGATTTATATCGCATATTGTCCAATTATCTTGTTTACCTTGATTACTATTGTACCTTCAGACTTAGTGTATGTTTTATGCACACTAGTGTTTATGTCTGAAGTTAGTAATCTAAATAGTCTATAGGGCGCAAACAAATAGGCTACTTTGTTTGTGGTTGATCTATAGCTGTAGTTCATTCTATACTGGTATGACGACCTTGATTCGTGATCGTTCATGTAGTGACATGGGAGTAGAGGCACCTTGTATGATGAGATCATATAGGACTAGACCAGATAAATACGAATTTCTTTTAATATTCGTTAACCGAAGAAATTTATTTTATCTAATAGATGGTCATTTATGGATTCAATCTTAATCCTTAGTGTACTACGAACTACTGCATGACAGGCTATTACTACGGTGAGGTTGGTGTTGCATTCTCGGCCAATAACTATGTATTTTGGGGATATGGTTTGGTGTGTAGCTGGGAATATTTTACATAGATATGGAATTCACTTATTCTTATCAGAAGTAGGAGAATATCTTTTTTAAGATTTGATTCGGGACTTGAATAATTTGAGTGTACTTTTCTTCTACAAATAGAAAACTTTATACTCATAATTGTTATGAATTAATTGTTCATTATAGAATCAATGGTACGTAAGAGATAACATGTTTTGAGGGGTTTAACAGACTTTTGACCCGGCTCTATTTATGAGATACTCATGAAGGGCTATGGACACCGAAGATGTTCATTTTATTTTATCCATATACGATAACGGGAGTTAAACTTCGACTTTTTAGTGGATTAACACAGAGTTAATAATTCATAATATTTGATTAAATAGTTTAATTAATATTTCAGAATTATTAGAGCTCAGAACCGTAGGTTTATTTGATCCCCGTGCTAGCTCGATTAACTATAACAAACCTAATATAATTAGATTGTCTAATTATATGTTTACTTTAATATTTATATATTATTAATGAGATTAATAATATTTATTGTCACAAATGAAAACTATGTTATATTAGTTTAACTTAATGTTTTCTAGAATTCTTTTGTTATGAGATAATCAAGTTAGTAGTAATTAATAATTATGAGATAATTACTACAACATAATTGAAGATAAATAAATTATTATTAAGATATTGATTTTTATTTACCATTGGAGACAAAGCCATATGGCTTACCATGTCATCCAAGCAATTATGTCTATTAGGTAGCTTGGATACACCTAATATATTTGTCATTAGCTAATGCATTTTATGCTTTGGTTGGCCTCCACATTTATGTTTTTGCCATTGAAAGAAAGCATTGAATGCTTAATGACAAAGTCCTTGTCTTTAACTTATCATTTATTATGCTTTGGTATGACATTCATATTTTTGTGTTGGCCATTGCAAGAAAATATTATATGCGTAATGACAAGGTTCGTTGGCTTGTATAAGAGAATATAATCTCTACCATTTCTCTCACTTCTAAGGTTAACATTTTGTAGACATTCACACAAGTGTTGTGCTAAAGATTTGCGAGAAAATAGAGAGTGTTCAAACATTCACAAGTATTGTGAGAGTGTTTGAAATTCCAAAGAGCCAAACACCATTGTGACATCCTAAATCTCTAAATAGTTTAGAGGTTTAATATTTGTGAGTGAAGCCCACACTTCGGTTTTTTAGTTTCGCGTCATAGTTCGAAGATCGAGTGGTTGATCCAAGTGTTGGACATCAAAGGATTGATCTTAGCTACTACAACAAAGGGAGAAGGTAAAGAAAATTTTAAAGATCCATACCGGACCCTGTGCCACCACAAGCAACTTCCGCCACGCTAAGAAAAGTGGTTTCTTACAATTGGCATCAAGAGCTTACGGTTGAAAAGTGTTCTTAACCCTTCTTCTTTAAAGTTTGAAGTTTTAATAATTTATATGCGATATAGATTATTAGAATGCATGTTGTGATGAGTAGGCACAATTAGATTCATGAGATGAATGGTTTTTAATGTTCATGTGATGAATGTTTACTTTGATTCATGTGATGAATGTATTGCATCGATCATTAATTTTTTTGGATCCTATTTTTAGTATTAGGAATGTAAGACCAAAAGTTCATATTCTTTCAAGTGTTGTAAGTTCATTTTCTTTGTAATAATTTCATTATGTAACCCTATTTTTAACTTAGAGGAGCCGATGCCGCGAAGGACTTTTGACGAATAAATTATGTGAAGAACTCAACAACACTCCATGGAACAAGATTTGAAGACCAAGTGATACCTTGGATTTATTGTACTAATTAGATTAGTATAAAAAACTAGGAACCCGGTTAACGCAATTTATGGATGTATTTAAAACTACATTTCGTTACGATTACGTAGAAAAAAAAGGGACCAAAACGGAGTCCAGAAGCTCCGAAATGGAGTAAATGAAGTTCTAATGTTAGACAGGCGTTCGAATGCAATACGAACGAAACTCTACTGCCTGAAAATGTTCGAACGCCCGTCAAACGCCACACAAATGTTTTCAGCTCAAACTTGGGAATATATATATATATTTTTTAAATTATTTATTAACATATCATATAACCTAGGGTGTCCACTCTTGCATTTTCACATGTCATAGCATGTAGATATGCATGATATTCTAGTTATAAAATAAGATTTTATGTAATTTAAAAGTTAAATAAGAATATGAGTTGCATGCAAACGGATTAATAAGATTAATTGGTTTAAACGTTTAAAAATTACGAATGCAAGTTTTTGAAACAAATGGACCTTATAAGTACATTATTTTCCTTGTATGTCGGATGACAACTCACACGTAAAGTACATAGCCAGTTTCGAATGTACTGTAATAAGGTCTGCACTTGGGATACAATATCACGTACCTTTGGAATAAATAATGTGTTTTTATCAATTAAATAGTTTAATGACATTTGGACCGTTCGTTGAATTCTAAATTTTAAAACCTATAAGTGGACTAATAATTTAAGAGTTAAAATTGATTAGATCACTATAACAACTTGATTAAATTAGTTTAATTAATTTAATTGGTTATTATAGACTAATTGATATTAATGAATAAAATTTTAAGAGTTAAAATTGATTAGATCACTAAATCATCAACTAGTATTAATTAAGGTTATGACTTTAGCCTAGCATAATCTAAGATTCATAATATACTAGTAAGATAGAAATCTTACACTTTTTAATAGTGAGTGGGAGAGGGGTATACCACAATATATCCTGCGATCTCCATTGTTATCCAGAAATGTGAGATTCAATAGGCGCTTCGAGACAGCTTTGCTTTCGTCCCCTACTGATGGTGTCCTTTTTAGGTCATTATCAGGTTTGGATTCCGAAAGGATAGGGACTCTAGATGTATCTGGTGATTTGACTTATCCTACGGCGACACTTCACTACTTAAGTCTAAAAGTTCCGAAATAATGGGTCATACTCACAAAAGAATGATTAAGTTGTTAATCAAAGCTTCCTTAATCAAAATAAGGTAGTTGATTAATATAGGAATTAGAGTTATTTTAGATATATTAATCAATTGAGAATATCTCAGTCTATCACGAATACTTGACCTACCCTACGGTGACACTTATTTATGGGATGATAGATAACCGTGGCATAGTAATTCTTTTTGGTTTCTAATTCATTGTACATTGATCATGCTTCATGTTTAATTTTATGCCTAAATGTTTGACAATTTTTAATATTCGGTGAATGAATGTTGAATACACGTTTATTATTTTTCAGCTATGACATTTGCAATAATCTCAATTCTCAAACAACAAGAAAAATTAACTGGGCATAATTATGTTAAATGGAAAAATGCACGAATGCTATCTTGGTCTGTGAAGACCTTAAATTTGTCATTCTAGAGGAATGTCCTCCTGAACCAGCACCAAATGCTGGCAGAGTTGCACGTAATTATAATAATAATTATATTAATGCTGATGAGAAAGCCCATAGATGTTTGATAGCATCCATGTCTGAGGATCTTGCTGCACAGCATGAGCCTATGGTGACAGCATCAATGATTATGCAGTCATTACACAACATGTTTAGGCAACCTTCAGACCGACAACAACATGAGGCAATAGACTCTGTATTGACCGCTAGAATGAAGGAATACACATCAGTCTGAGACCATGTGTTAAGGATGTTGTCTCATCTTAATATGGCTGAAACTTATGATGCATGTATCAATGTGCAAAGCTAGTTGACAATGATCATAGAAACCCTTCCGAAGAGTTTCCTGTAGTTTAAAAGTAACTATTCTATGATTAAGTTGACTTTACGTTGACTGAACTACTGAATGAGCTCACCAATTACGAGTCCGTTATGAACGGTACTCGTAGGTCAAATACCGAGGCAAATGTTGCTGAATCTTCTAAATTTACAAAGAATAAGAAGAAAGGTAATTGGAAGGCAAAGGCAAAACCAATGAAAAAAAGAACAACAAAAGCTCCAAATAAACCAATGCCAAAGCAAATGTTTCTATGGTGAACAATAAGGGCATTGGGAAATGAATTGTCCAAAATACCTTGTAGAATCTTAAAGAGAAGAATAATACAGGTAAATATGATTTACTTGTCATTGAGTCTCTTTGGTGGAGGATGATAAATCCATATAGATTAGTGATTCTAATGCCACTAACCATGTATGTTATTTTTTACAGCTACTTGACTCATGTAGGGACCTTGCTGAATGTAGCTTTACCATGAGAGTTGGGATAAGGGATGCAATTTCAACAAAAGCAGTGGGAGATTCCAAGTTAAACTTTAACAATAGTTATTTATGTTTAAATGGTGTGCTTTATATTCCTGGTTTTCACATGAATTTGATTTCTGTAACAAAAACTTATGGAATGTGGTTTTTCAATTTAATTTAATAATAAGTCAGTTATTATTAGTAGAAAAGGATTAAAGATATGCACAGGAAACTCCGAAAATAATCTATATGTATCAAGGCCATTAATGCATGAATCACTGTTCAATACTGAAATATTTAAGATTGAAAAATCTAAAAATAAATGGCAAAAGATTTCTCATTATGATACTTTTTTATGGTACCTTAGACTTGGTCACATTAACCGTGACCGGATAGATAGACTAATTAAGAACATATTTTTAAATCAGTTAAAACTGAGTACTTTACCTGTCTACGAATCCTTTCTATAAGGAAAAATGGCTAAGAGACCTTTTACTGGAAAATGGATAAGAGCTAATGAAACACTTGAGCTAATACATTCCGACATTTGTGGACTGATGAATGTAAAAGCCCAAGGTGGTTTTGAATATTTCGTCACTTTCATTGACGATTATTCCAGCTTTGGGTATGTTTACCTAATGCAGTAAAAGTCATATACATTTGAAAAGTTCAAAGAGTATCGTGCTGAGGTTGAGAACCAGTTAGGTAAAAGAATCAAAATTTTATGATCAGATCGAGGAGGAGAATACCTTGATAGAGATTTCGAGGAATTCTTAGTTAAGTATGGAATTGTTTCACAACTCATAGCGCTTGGAACGCCTCAACAAAGTGATGTTGCAGAAAGGAGAATTCGGGCCATACTAGACACGATGAGATCAATGTTTAGTTATAGCACTCTATCTATTTCATTTTGGGGGTATGCATTGCAAACTGCAATGTATATCCTGAATGTAGTTCCTTCAAAGTCTGTTCCTAAGACTCCCTTAGAGTTGTGGAATGGTCATAAAGCTAGTTTGTGACATTTTCGCATATGGGGGTGTCCAGCACATGTGCTAAAGAACAAGACTACTAAGTTGGAACCATGTTCATAGGTGTGCTTATTTGTAGAATATCATAAGGAAACTAGGGGTTGATTCTTTTATAATCCATAAGATAATAAAGTATTTGTGTCGACAAATGCTACATTCCTTGAGGAGAACTATATGAGAGAGTTCAAACCTTGAAGTAAAGTGTTACTTGAGGAGTTACTTCCTGGTATGACCAGTCACCACCGTCGAATGTTGACAAAGACATTACACCTTCAACATCTAAAAGTCAGATGCAAGTTTATCAGGATACCATACCACATAGATGTAGTGAGAGGGTTGTAAGACAACCTGAACGCTATCTAGGAAATGGTGAGGTGCAAGTTATTGCATCTTGTGATGATATAGATGATCTATTGACCTATCATAGTGCAATGGTAGATACTGATAAAGAGGAATGGCTCAAAGCCATTAACCTCGAGATGAAGTCTATGGACTCCAACTCAGTATGGGAACTTGTAGACCAACCTGATGGATTAAAACTCATAGGTTGCAAGTGGATCTAAAAGAGAAAAATAGGAATAGATGGGAAAGTATAGACTTTCAAGGCTAAGCTAATGCCAAAAGTTATACCCAAAATGAGGGAGTTGACAATGAAGAAACTTTCTCGCCGGTAGCTATGCTTAAATCCATCAGGATTCTTCTTTCCATTGCCGCATATTATGACTATGAGATTTGGCAAATGGATATCAAGACTGCATTCTTGAATGGGAATCTTGATGAGAGTGTCTATATGGTACAACCAGAGGGGTTCATTACCCAATATCAAGAGCAAAAGATTTGCAAGTTGCAAAGGTCCATTTATGGACTTAAATAAGCATCTAGATCTTGGAACATAAGTTTTGATATTACGATCAAGTCTTATAACTTTGAGCAGAACATCGATGAGCCTTGTGTCTACAAACACATCATTGATGGGAAAGTGGTTTTCCTTATTGTAGACAACAGAACCTGGGCGACACATGCTGTTCTAGACTCAGGGCCTAGTTGAGAGTACGGAGTAGTCCGCGGGGGACTAAATGGGAGAATAATGGAGTCACCACCCGGTGTGAACCGGAACAAAGGTTTAAGGCCGCACTCACCCCTCGCAAGGGAAGACCTCAAACCGTTGGGTTCGGAATGGTCCCTTACTTATGTCATTGTGATGATATAATTCACGCAATAAATCGACCGCATCTAATCAATAATCATGTTCAAGCATCACCTAGATCTAATATGCTTCCGCTAACTAAATCCTAATCTAAGTTTGCATGCTAAAAATAAGTCTTTAAACAATAAACACGCAATATCACACATCGAACATGTTAAGCCATCAAACCAACGCAAACAAATAATGACTTAAACATAAATATAAAATAAATTGAATATCATGCATAAAAAAGAAACATAATCACGCTTTAAAATTAAATAACGAAACTACGTTAAAACATGCTTAAAATAATAAATAAACAACCTAGAACTACATAATGCTCGAATACAAATTGGGATGAGACGAGATACGTGTATCTTAAGTGGTACGTGGTATTGTATCCCGAGTGCAGACCATACTACCGTCCATTCGGAATCGGCTATGGAATTTACGTCCGGGTTTCCATCCGATATACCACAAAAGGGAAACACATGTCCCGCTCATCCAACAATCACATCATGCTTCAAACGACTCTCATGCGATAATATTCTAAAATAAATAAAATAAAACAAAAGAAAATAAGTAAAAGGTACCCTCAGGTCTAACCTCTTTCGTCAATCTTTGGAAATGCTTTCCAAGTCCGTTGGAAGGGCGAATGATCCGAACTTTTCAAGATTGTTTGCTCACTATTTTCCTTGCTGTTTTGATGCTCGGGCTGCTGTTTTACCCTCGTTTCGCCGCCGTTTGGTCGCTGCGTTTCAGGTCGCTGTTTCGGGTGTTTAGTGGACTGTTTTTGGTGATTTTGGTGGTCTCGGGAGGTGCGTTGTAAAGGTTTTTTGGGGAAACTTTTTGGGGATTTTTGGGATGATTTTAGGATGGTTTTAGGGCGGTTTTGATGGGCTAGGGACGCACAGAACCTGACCAGAATAGAAACTTAAATGCGGCAGTTCACCAGTGCAGTGAAGCCGATATTATGGCTGTTTTGGGCGCTAATGTGGAGCAGTTTTGGGGATCTTTTTTGCGGTACTTCAGGGCTGGAAATAAGGTTTATTTTAGGGTAGTTTAGGGCTGTGAATGGTGGTTGGAAGTCGGCTAAGGAAGGGTGTGATTGTGGCTTGGGCGTGAGAGGTATGAAAGAGAAGGGGATATGCGGCAATGGGTGGTTTCTTGACCTCAGGAATGCGGCAATGGGAGGTCTTGGGTGCTTGGGCGTGAGAGGAGGGCTTCACAAGGTGTTTGAGTGATGTATATGAGCTAGGGTTGTGAATGGGGGTGAAGGCCTCTTTTTATAGGCAAAGGGAAAAGGCTTTCCTTTTTAGATTAGGAAGGAATCTCCTAATTGGTTTCTAATAAGGAATGCATCTCCTAATTAGGATTTGGGATTGGATTTGATTTGGTAATGATTTTATTTGATTTCTTTTATTAGGTAAGGATTAATCAAGATTTTAACATGTGATTAATGTGTAATTTACCTAAATAAAGGGCAATGGGAGTGAATTACATCTAATGGGCATGGGTTTGGTTTGACTTGGGTTGACTTGGTTTGACTTGGGTTGACTTGGGTATTTGGGCTTGGTTTGGATTAGGTATGTGGTCTAGGGGAGTTTTGGGCCCAAGGTGAGCTTAGAAACGGAGGTATAGCAAGCAACCGAAGCGAAACAACTCGGAGAAATCCATAAAAAATAGTGTTTTCCAACTTTACCCTTCCAACGTTCTTTTCCCGCGACTTTCATGACTAAGGGGGAGTTGTCTCCATATAAGACTCCTCATCGGGTGTTATGCAAAAATGAAATGTCTACAGTCGCCCCCACTTTGATGGGACTCGTGCAGTGTGTGACAATGACAGTTCTATCAAAGTACGTGCAATGCATTTTTACTTACCTGGCTCGCCAGCTGCCACTTGACTCGCCATGCTGTGTTGAGTTGATGTTGTTGAGGTGCTTCGACCTCTGGTCCATTCCCGAACCGCTGATGTGCTGTGGTGTGGTGAAGTCCATTCCCGAACTGTCACCGTGTTGTGGTCCATTCCCGAACTGATCTCCATTCCCGGAGTGTTGCTGTGATGTGATTTGATGAAGTCCATTCTCGAACTGTCATCGTTGTGGTCCATTCCCGAACCGATCTCCATTCCCGGAGTGTTGCTGTGATATGATGTGATGAAGTCCATTCCTGAACTGTCATCGTTGTGGTCCATTCCCGAACCGATCTCCATTCCCGGAGCGTTACTGTGATATGATGTGATGAATTCCATTCCCGACTGTCATCGTTGTGGTCCATTCCCGAACCGATCTCCATTCCCGGAGTGTTGCTGTGATTGATGTGATGTGATAAAGTCCATTCCCGAACTGTCATCGTTGTGGTCAATTCCCGAACCGATCTCCATTCCCGGAGTGTTGCTGTGATATGATGTGATGAAGTCCATTCCCGAACTGTCATTGTTGTGGTCCATTCCCGAACCGATCTCCATTCCCGGAGTGCCATTCTCGGCGTGCTCATTCCCGAGCTGTCCATTCCTGGACTGTCCATTCCCGGACTAATCTCCATTCCCGGAGTGCCATTCTCGGCGTGCCATTCTCGGCGTGCTCATTCCCGAGCTGTCCATTCCCGGACTGTCCATTCTCGGACTAAATCTCCATTCCCGGAGTGCCATCTCGGCGTGCCATTCCGCGGCGTGTCATTCCCGAGCTGTCCATTCCCAGACTGTCCATTCCCGGAGTGCCATTCTCGGCGTGCCATTCTCGAGTGCTCATTCCCGAGCTGTCCATTCCCGGACTGTCCATTCCCGGACTAAATCTCCATTCCCGGAGTGCCATTCTCGGCGTGCCATTCTCGCGTGCTCATTCTCGAGCTGTCCATTCCCGGACTGTCCATTCCCAGACTAAATCTCCATTCCCGGAGTGCCATTCTCGGCGTGCATTCCGGTGTGCTCATTCCTGACCTGTCCATTCTCGGACTAAATCTCCATTCCCGGAGTGCCATTCTCGGCGTGCCATTCCCGGCGTGCTCATTCCGAGCTGTCCATTCCCGGATTGTAATGATCTGATTAATAAGGGCCTCGCCCCAGAATGCCATCCTCGGCAGAAACTGAAATGATGTGAGCCTCGCTCCCATAATGTCATTCTCGGGCAAAAATGAAATGATGTGAGCCTCGCTCCAGAATGCCATTCTCGGTAGAAACTGAAATGATGTGAGCCTCGCTCACAGAATGCCATTCTCGGCAGAAACTGATGTGATAGGGCCTCGCCCCCAGAATACCATTCTCGGTAGAAACTGAAACTGACGTGAGCCTCGCTCCCAGAATGCCATTCTCGGCAGAAACTGAAACTGATGTGAGCCTCGCTCCCAGAATGCCATTCGGCAGAAAACTGATGTGATATGGGCCTCGCCCCTAGAATACCATTCTCGGTAGAAACTGAAACTGACGTGAGCCTCGCTCCCAGAATGCCATTCTCGGCAGAAACTGATGTGATATGGGCCTCGCCCCCAGAATGCCATTCTCGGCAGAAACTGAAACTGATGCCACTGATTCCTCTAGCATATTGTAATTCCTCTCATAAGATAATCTTTGATAATTGGATATATTTTTGTCCTCAACGAATGCTTGGTGTCAAAGCCAGAGAATCTTCAAAGTACCCGATATGCTCAACTCCGATCGTCTGAATAGGTGATCCAAACTAGACTCCTAGTGTGTGGTGCCAATGATCTTTCACAGCTTATTCCATAAGCAAGCCAACTCGATGATTTCGCTTCGGAAATCGGATCAGTGGGTCTAACCAACCTGAATATCTTAATCACATTCTGTGATTACTTCAGCATACTCAATATGATACGGTCTTCTATATTGCACTCTTGTCTCATTCTTTTCATTCGGAACTCTCTTTTTTCCTTTTCTTTACTTTTCCCTTTTCCTCTTTCTCTTTCTAACACACCTACCCTTTAAGGTAGGTAGCATTTCTCCTCATGGTGGTCCTAATACTCGCCCATGGGTAGATTCACGTTATCGGTTATAGCGGTCTTTTTTTCTTTTCTTCTTTTCTTGCAGAGACATTTTTGTTATTTCTGACCATATCATATATCATAGCGTCTGTAATTCAGGGTGGACATCCAGGCAAACGGTCATTCACCGATCTCCTGTCTCTTCAGCTAGCATCTCGTCAACCACTCAGGCTTCTATTGTTGAGATCCCATATTCATGTGCTTTGTGAGTCTAATCAAGATCAATCTATTTAGCATACCGGCGAAGAACACTTCCAGCACTCATCGTTTCTAAGGCTTCTACCTATTGCACACAATGTCATCACCGGACATATATCAAATCACCAAAGACTTCTTTCTCTTTTTTTTTTTTTTTTCCACTCACTCACTCACTTACTTAAAGGAATTCTTCCTTTCTACTGCTGACAATTGTGGGCTTCGCCCTCTGGGATCCATTCCCCAAAACTCAAACTCAAGGTGGGCCTCAACCCACAATTCACCATCTGAACTTAACACCGATGTGGACCTCGGCCCCGGGATTTCTACCCAAACTCAATACAGTGCTTTCGCTGTTTCTGATTGGCTTATCTCGGCCGCTTTTACTTTTCTCTTTTCAAAACCTGTGAATACAAAACACAAAAACACAAAACACGAAAACAAAAAGAATACAATAATGGGTTATGTGTATGCATGGATGCATGATTTTTCTTTATCCTGTTGGGTTAGGTCTTCTGCAGGTGACCATCCAGTCTTCTGCCCCTCAGGCGAAATACAGCTTCAATCTGTCAACATTGATGGGCTCGGTAAACTCATTCCTTCCAAGTCTGACAGTCTTACTGCTCCATTTCCCATTACCTTCTGAACAATGTAGGGCCCTTCCCAATTTGGTCTGAACTTTCCCCTCGGGTCTGTTGTTGACGGCTTGGACTGCTTAAGCACCAGATCACCCTTTTTGATCTTGGTGGGCCGCACCTTCTTGTTGAATGCTCGAGCCAGCCTTTTCTGATAAATCTGCATTTGATGCAAGGACTTCATCCTCTTTTCATCCATCAGGGCCAACTGTTCAAACCTTTGCGAGGTCCATTCTTGCTCTGGCAATTCTGCTTCTGCGAGTACCCCCATGGACTGCATCTTCATTTCCACCGCAGTACCGCTTCCATTCCATAAACCAAAGAATACGGGTGGCTCCTGTTGCCGTTCTCACAGATGTTCTGTACCCCCACAGAGCATATGGTAGCTTATCATCCCAGTCTTTGTAGTTCTCAGTCATCTTTACCAATATCGTCTTTATTGTCTTGTTGGCTGCCTCGACTGCCCCATTTGCCTGCGGCCTATATGGTGAGGACTTGTGATGACCAATTCCATATCTATGTAGCATTGCCTTGGTTTCTCCCTGAAATTGGACTCCATTGTCCGTGACCACATGGTGCGGCATACCATACCGGCAAATGAGATTCCGAGCTATAAACTTCGCCATTTGCTTTGCTGTAACATTGCGGAAAGATTCGGCTTCTACCCACTTTGAGAAGTAGTCTACGGCTACTACTATAAAGCGATGCCCATTCGTTGCATTCGGTCGAATTTCCCCGATCATATCTATTCCCCATGCTGAGAATGGCCATGGCTCTGACAGCCCATGTAATTCTGTGTGCGGCAAATGATTCATATTGCCGTGTGCTTGACATTCATGACAATGCTTTACCAGCTTCGCACAGTCAGCTTCCATGGTTGACCAGTAAAAGCCTTGTCTCACAATCTTGCGGGATAAGTTCAATCCGTTCATGTGCGGCCCACATACTCCGGCATGTACCTCGTCCATCACCTTCTGAGCTTCTTCTCTGTTTAAGCATTTCAGCTGAATTCCATTTGCCTGCCTCTTGTAGAGTTCTCCTTTCAAACTCACATACTGAGAGGCCAACTTCTGAATAGCCACTCGGTCCTTTCTGCTTGCTTCCTCTGGGAATTCCCCGCGCTCCAAATACCTCTGTATGTCATAATACCAAGGCTTCCCGTCGTCGACCCCCACTTCCAGGATTCTACCTATCTCATAGACTGGCTTGCTTGCCGTTGTCAACACAAACGGTCTCATCACCAGTTTCTCTAGATTTTCCCAAGTTGCGGCCAGTGTTGCCAACGCATCTGCCATCTGATTCTCCTCTCTCGGTAAATGCTGAAATTTACAATCGGGGATAGTCTGTGCCAGACTTCTGAGAATGGAACAAGTATGGCTTCAACCGTTCTTCTTTCAGTTCCCATTCTCCTTGCATCTGTCGGATCACCAACATCGAGTCTCCAAAAACTTCAACATTTTTAGCCCTAAAGGCTATCAGTGCAGTCAACCCAAATGCACTGCTTCGTACTCAGCCATGTTATTCGTTACTCCGAACGTTAGCCTCTTGGCCAGAGGCAGGGTTTCTCCCTCCGGGTTACTATTACAATCCCGATCCCTGCTCCTTTGCAATTCACTGCTCCGTCAAAATACATTTTCCATCCTGGACCGCTATGGCTTGGTTCCTCGTCGGGGAAACTCAAACTTATACTGATCTCCTTCAACAGGTTGCAAGGCCAGGAATTCTGCCACGGCTCGCCCTTTGATTACCTTGGAGGTGAGGTGGTACTCGATGTCAAATTCAGTCAACAGCACTAACCATCTGCCTAACTTCCCAACCAGTGAGGGTACTGAGTGCAAGTACTTCAAAGGATTCTCCTTTGCGACCACTTGGATCCTGTAAGACTGGAAGTAGTGGCGTAACTTCTTGGATGCCCATACTACTGCTAGACAAATCTTCTCCACTTCCTGATAGCGAGCCTCGTATGAAGCAGCTTCTTACTGAGGTAGTAGACAGCATGCTCCACTCCTGTCTCATCGGCTTGTACCATCATCGCCCCCAGCGCTTCAGGTTCAATAGCCAAATAAAGTACCAAAGGCCTACCCTGTCTCGGGGGTTTCAACACAGGAGGTTTCACCAAATATTCCCTTATTCTGTCAAATGCTTCCTGACACTGCTCGTTCCATTTCACTGGTTGATCTTTCCTCAACAACTTGAAGACGGGCTCACACACCGACGTCAACTTAGCGATGAATCGGCTGATATACTGGATTTTCCTTAGGAAGGCTCTGACTTCTTTCTCTGTCTTTGGTGCTGGCATCTCAGTAATAGCCTTAATCTTCTCTAACCTAATAGGTGTCTATCGTGCCTTATTAGTGCCATGTGTCAGTGCGTATGTGTGCGATGCATGTAATATATGAAATTCTAAAATCGTAAAGTAATAAACTATAAACTACTCGGCCCATTTATCATTTTAAAATATTCAATCACACCATCGCGTGGTGTAAACTTGTCCCAGTTGAAAAGGCCAACAGGTCTACACTTTGCGGTGATATGGCTAAATGATTTCAAATAATAAGAGGCCCATAAATGGCCCACTGGCATTTTAGAAGCTTTTGGCCCAACTGTTAAAAGACATGAACTTGCCCCAGTTTAAATGGCCCGACAAGTTCATACCCTTTGACAAAGGTCCAACTGGATCCAAATGACGGTGGTCCATCAAACACCTAATTATAAAATGTCTAACTAAGGGTTCTTATGGCTAAGGTTCATGAGTGGGTTCACGGGGGCGCGGACAAAGGCTCTCGCTGACGAAGGTTTGCCCACAACTAGGACTCCCCACTCAAGGGTTCAAACGACCAAGTGAGCGCACTTTTTATACCTTACAGTACGTGCCAACGAGTTATGGTGTGTGTGACTAACTGTCGAATGGATTTCCCGTTGTAGATTCCCCAGAGGGAGGGTGGAGCGAGGCTCACTTAAATACCCAAGCCCCTTAGGCTCTTATCGCTGGGTGTCAGGAATAAACAACGAGTCCTCCAAACTAGTCTATCACAACAAGCTACGGGTAATGATCACCTAGGTGCCTTCACAGCTTTTCCTCGAAAGGTAGTGAATGAAGGAAGACACCCAACCATCACCTAGCTTTAACTAAGCCTTTGATTAACCCCCTCAACCCACTACAGACACGGTCAACTAATGCATAAATATAAACAAGACAAGACATGATTTCGAGGCCGATTCTCTATCCCCAGTGGAGTCGCCAGACTGTAGACAACAGAACTGGGCGACGCATGCTGTTCTAGACTCAGGCCTAGTTGAGAGTACGGAGTAGTCCGCGGGGGACTAAACCGGAGAATATGGAGTCGCCACCCGGTGTGAACCGGGACAAAGGTTTAAGGCCGCACTCACCCTCACAAGGGAAGACCTCAAACCGTTGGGTTCGGAATGGTCCCTTACTTATGTCATTGTGATGATATAATTCACGCAATAAATCGACCTCATCTAATCAATAATCATGTTCAAGCATCACCTAGATCTAAATGCTTCCGCTAACTAAATCCTAATCTAAGTTTGTATGCTTAAAAATAAGTCTTTAAACAATAAAACGTAATATCACACATCGAACATGTTAAGCCATCAAACCAACGCAAACAAATAATGACTTAAACATAAATATAAAATAAATTGAATATCATGCATAAAAAAAGAAACATAATCACGCTTAAAATTAAATAACGAAACTACGTTAAAACATGCTTAAAATTATAAATAAACAACCTAGAAACTACATCATGCTCGATACAAATTTGGATGAGACGAGATACGTGTATCTTAAGTGGTACGTGGTATTGTATCCCGAGTGCAGACCATAATACCGTCCATTCGGAATCAGCTATGGAATTTACGTCCGGGTTTCCATCCGATATACCACAAAAGGGAAACACATGTCCCGCTCATCCAACAATCACATCATGCTTCAAACGACTCTCATGCGATAATATTCTAAAATAAATAAAATAAAACAAAAGAAAATAAGTAAAAGGTACCCTCAGGTCTAACCTCTTTCGTCAATCTTTGGAAGTGCTTTCCAAGTCCGTTGGAAGGCGAATGATCCGAAACTTTCAAGATTGTTTGCTCACTGTTTTCCTTGCTGTTTTGATGCTCGGGCTGCTGTTTTACCTTCGTTTCGCCGCCGTTTGGTCGCTGCGTTTCAGGTCGCTGTTTCGGGTGTTTAGTGGACTGTTTTTGGTGATTTTGGTGGTCTCGGGAGGTGCGTTTGTAAAGGTTTTTTGGGGAAACTTTTTGGGGATTTTTGGGATGATTTTAGATGGTTTTAGGGTGGTTTGATGGGCTAGGGACGCACTAGAGCAGTACGCAACTTGGGAGAATGCGGCATTTACAGTTTTAGTTTCGAGTAGTTTAAACTTCGAGTTGGAGTTGTAGGGATGATTTTGGGCAGGCAGTTGAATGGGAGGTTTTGTGGGCTTTAGGAGCCTTCAGATCGTCTTTGAACAGAAAACTTAAATGCGGCAGTTCACCAGTGCAGTGAAGCCGCTATTATGGCTGCTTTTGGGCGTAAGTGGTAGTTTTGGGAGTCTTTTTTTTACGGACTTCAGGGTGAATAAGGTTTATTTAGGGTAGTTTAGGGCGTTGAATGAGTGGTTGGAGTCGGCTAAGGAAGGGTGTGATTGTGGCGTGGGCGTGAGAGGTATGAAAAAGAAGGGGATATGCGGCAATGGGTGGTTTCTTGACCTCAGGAATGCGGCAATGGGAGGTCTGGGGTGCTTGGGCGTGAGAGAGGGCTTCACAAGGTGTTTGAGTGATGTATATGAGCTAGGGTTGTGAATGGGGGTGAAGGCCTCTTTTATAGGCAAAGGGAAAAGGCTTTCCTTTTTAGATTAGGAAGGA
Source organism: Zanthoxylum bungeanum (assembly GCA_019454045.1). Classification (NCBI taxonomy): domain Eukaryota; kingdom Viridiplantae; phylum Streptophyta; class Magnoliopsida; order Sapindales; family Rutaceae; genus Zanthoxylum; species Zanthoxylum bungeanum. Next base: position 72,687 of record SKCR01035548.1, on the reverse strand, counting down.
ATCTCCTAATTGGTTTCTAATAAGGAATGCATCTCCTAATTAGGATTTGGGATTGGATTTGATTTGGTAATGATTTTATTTGATTTCTTTTTTAGGTAAGATTAATCAAGATTTTAACATGTGATAATGTGCAATTTACCTAAAAAAGGGCAATGGGCGTGAATTACATCTGGGGCATGGGTTTGGTTTGACTTGGGTTGACTTGGTTTGACTTGGGTTGACTTGGGTATTTGGGCTTGGTTTGGATTAGGTATGTGGTCTAGGGGAGTTTTGGGCCCAAGGTGAGCTTAGAAACGGAGGTATAGCAAGCAACCGAAGCGAAACAACTCGGAGAAATCCATAAAAATAGTGTTTTTCCAACTTTACCTTCCAACGTTCTTTTCCCGCGACTTTCATGACTAAAGGGATTTGTCTCCATATAAGACTCCTCATCGGGGGTGTTATGCAAAAATGAAATGTCTACACTTGTGTTATACATCGATGATATTTTACTCATTGGGAATGATTAAAAATATTATCGGACGTGAAAATCTGGCTAGCCAATCCCAAATGAAGATTTGAGAGAGGCAAGTTATGTATTTGGGATCCAGATCATTCGGGATCGTAAAAATGATTATTAGTAATATCTCAAGAAACCTACATCGATAAGATTCTTGTGCTATTTGGTATGCAGAATTCCAAGAAAGGTAATTTACCTTTCAGGCATGGAATTCATTTGTCTAAGGAACAATCTCCTAAGACACATCAAGGATTTGAGGAGATGAGACATATACCATATGCTTCAGCAGTTGGAAATCTTATGTATGCTATGTTATGCACGATTTTCGGACATATTTTACAGTGGGAGTAGTCAGTAGGTTTCAATCCAACCCAGGATTAGATTATTGGGTAGTAGTGAAACATATTCTCAAGTATCTTCGGAGAACGAGAAATTATATGCTTGTCTATAAAAGTCAGGATATGATTATGAGAGGATATACTGACTCTAATTTTCAGACGGATGTCGATTCTAGGAAATCAACAACTGGATCAGTGTTCACCATAGGTGGTAGGACTATAGTATGGAGGAGCATAAAGTAATCTTGTATTATTAACTCCACTATGGAGGCTGAATATGTAGTAGCTTGTGAAGCAGCTAAAGAAACAATCTGGCTCCGTAAGTTCTTGGCAGATCTGAAAGTTGTTCCAGATATGGATAAACCACTCACGCTTTATTGCGATAATAGTGGTGCAGTAGCGAACTCCAAAGAACCAAAAAGCCATTAGAGGGGTAAGTATATTGAGAGGAAATATTACCTCATCATGGAGATAGTTCAGAGAGGAGATGTCATTGTCAAGCAGATTACTTCCACAAACAACCTGGCTGATCCATTTACAAAGACCTTACCGGCTAAAGTGTTTGAAGGTCACCTACAGGGTTTAGGATTACATGACATATCCCATTTGCTCTATTCCAAGTGGTAGATTGTTGGGATTATGTCCCAAAGCTTCATGTATTATAAAATGAAATTGATTATTGTAATAATAATAAATACATTATTAATTTTATCAAAGTTGTTTGATTTATATCGCATATTGTCCAATTGTATTATTTACCTTGATTACCATTGTACCTTCAGACTTAGTGTGTGTTTGATGCACAAGAGGGTTTATGTCTAAAGTTAGTATTCTATGCAGCAAACAAATAGGATACTTTGTTTGTGGTTTATCTATAGCTGTTGTCCATTCTATACTTGATGACGACCTTGATCCGGGATCGTTCATGTAGTGACATGGGAGTGGAGGCACCTTATATGATGAGATCATATAACAAAGGAAGAAGGTAGAGAAAATTTTAAAGATCCATACCAGACCCAGTGCCACCACAAGCAACTTCTTCCTCACTAAGTAAATTTGTTTCCTACATTTTCTACCTTGATCGCCATATGTGCATATCCACCAACTCCACATAATGATATAACTCAACCACACCCGCAATATCCTTATTTAACCCTCCTAAAAACCGAGCCATCATGGATTCTCTATCCTTCACCACATTCGCCCTAATCATTGCTACCTCCATCTTTGTATGATAGTCTTCAACACTCTTCGACCCCTAATACAAATGTTGTAGCTTCTGATATAAATCTCTGTAATATTGGTTTAGAATGAACCTTTTACTCATGAGAGTTTTTAACTCCTCCCAAGACTCCACCGGTCTCTCATGATTCCTCCTCCTATTAGTTACCAATTGATCCCACCAAATCACTACATAGTTTGTAAACTCAATTGCCAGCCAACTTCATATTCTTCTCATCAGAATACCTATGATATTAAAGATCAACTTAATCTTTCTCTCTCAGTCCAAGTACGTTTCTGGATCATTTCTATCATGGAAAGATGGAATTTTCATCTTGATACTACCTAGATCACCATCAATATCATCTCCCCTGCCATGATCTCTCTGGTCAGGCTCCCTCAGGTAGTCAAAATTATGCTCATCATATGCATCTCTCCCATATCTATCTCCAAATCTATCACTAAATCTCTTATTTTCTCCCCATAAGCCTTTCTATCTCCTCTTTGACAACCTCATCGCTCATCAAACCTCATATCCCGCTAGTCATATCTTCTCTCATATCGCCTATCTCTCGGTCTATACATGTCTTCCCTATCTTTAAACTCATCCAAGTCTTCCATATTATCCTGATTATTCTCTACCTCCACCTCATATATAGGTACCCTAGGTGGTTGTTGCTCTGTCTATTCCTGTATAGATTGTTGTGGCCCCTCAACAACCTTCTGAACAATAAAGGATTGGAGACTAGTAACCTCCTTTGATAACCTCTCTATTGTCGCGTTCATAGTTCCAAACATCTCCCGGAACTCAGCCATACTCTTCTCCATGGTTTTAAACCTCTCGTCAATGTTCATATCTTTCTATGCCGTCTTACTTAACAAATAGGTTAGTAATAACAACAAATAAATAAATTAAAGAAAAAAAACTCACGAGCTCTCATGTTTCACTATCTAAACATTCTCCTTGAATAATTACCTTCGTTCAATGTCCAACACTAACCACCAATAGATTGCACAATCCGTTTGTAGTCCAAAAGTCAGCAAAATCCACGATGTTAATTCAATGGAATAAAGGTATTAAGTAAAAGAAGACGTGACTCGAGAAGCAACAATAATACTCAATCAAGGAAACCTAAAACTAGATTGCAAAAGGAATGAATAAAATAAACAAGTGCAATAAGTATGTGAGGTATGGTAAGCACTGTGCAAATCCAGAAAAAGGCAATTGAGACTTCTTTTTTTTTTCCTTTTCGTCTTTGATTTTTTTTAACAAACAGGACCTTCTTAAGTTTTCACTAGGAAAGCTAAAAAAATAGTCACACCAAATAATTGACAATTTCGCACCAGGATGATACTAACAATAATACTATATTTCACCCCAAAGTAAGATAGTCAAAAATACCTAATAGAAACTAGAATGCACTTTCAGTAAATAAAAGAACATAAAAATAAATAACAAAATCACAAATAAGAAGCACTTGTCCGGACTAATCAAGCTTGATATCAATCCTAATATTACACGCCACAATGAAAAAATTAACAAAACTTAAGCCTTAACACATGATGAAATGAACTATGGTAAAAATTCACTTTCAATGATCAACCTTAACCATGTAAAATAGTGTGAAAGTCTTGAAGTGGGCCTGCTAATTATCAAATTGAATTATCAAAAGACAAATCTTGAACATGCGAGGGTGATAGATGGTTTTGATTTTTTTCAAACAAAACAACTAACAAAGTGAAGATCAAAGGTCAACACTCACTACAACTTTAAACAGGCTAATGAATAGATGTTAGGTGTTGGCGGCAATTGTTTTTTTTTTGTTTTATTTGTTTACTTACACACGCAAACAAAAATATAAATTAAGAAATATATTTTTTTTTGTCACAGGCGTGAATCTTCTTCTTTTTTATTTTTATTTTTTTTATTACAACCCAACTTACGACACAATGGCATATTCAACGACACAGTGAAAAAAAAAACAAGATTTGACAAACCAAGGAACAAAAGAAGAAACGAGAAAAATAATAAAAATAAATAAAAGTCAGACCTGAAATCTGGCTTTGATACCAATTAATACGAAATTGGATATAAAAAAGACGAAACACGATCCAAGATCCTGTAGACCCCCAAAGAACCTGTCCTTGAAATCCCTTGGAGGTAGCCTCAGATGAATTTTGCTAGCAAAATAGAGGCCACAAAGGATGCCAACTCTTGATAAGTCTTTATTCAATCACTGAATTTTGATTACAAAATTCTTAATCTCAAAAAAGTTACTATTCACACTCAAAATATTAGGGTCCTCATTAACAGTTGTTTTTGAGTTTGAATTGTTAAATGCTCAAATCCTAATAGAGCTAAAAAAATATAAAATAGCCTTAAACTATCCATTACCAATTAAAAGCCCATAACTCCTAATTTCTAGCCCATTTTAAACCCAAAAATAAATAAAATAAACTAGCCCAAATAATAAATAAAAACGGTTATCCATGTTGGTTCCATCCATACAAATAAATAATAATATGATGAAAATAAGTCTAAATAACTGAAATCGATCCATTCTGTTCCTCGATGACTTGGGTAAAATGTATAACTCTTAAACCATCTTCCTTGAAGTCTAATTGGTCTCGAACCTGCTTGTTCAATTAAGCGACATGACGTTGGGCTAGGCCTGCTATAGCGTCTTTAATCTTCTGAGTTGTGTGTCTTGTAATTGGTTCAATTCATATGCACTCGTACATGCAGTAGCTCACTTTTATGGTCCGATAGTTTATCCCAATGAACCATGAGTCTGGGGAGACTCGTATAAACGTGTAGGTGTTTATATTGGATAAACACTAAATGACTCACTGAAGATTTCCTAATATATGGTACACTAATGTCAATAGAAATCTTCTCGGGTTAAGTGAGCATAGTGGTCCTTTGACTTGCGATACCACTGTGGATGTATAAGGTATCCTCCACACTTTGATGGCAGTCCCATCATTGATCTATTTAGATCATACCTCTGCATGTTCGTTAGGTGTGGACTGATCCTCAGGATATCATGTGTATCAAGATAGGATCCGTCAGTTCTTTGTAAAAAGCAAAAGTATTCAATATGAAATTATCAATTTGTAAAATCAATGGGCATGTGGTACACTGTAGAAGTAAAGTCTAAGTGTTATTAAGAGATTGCTAATAGAATCGTGGATGATATTATACCTATATAGATTTGACGTTTTTCTATATATCTCTGAAATAATCTGAATACATGTGACGGAAGGATTACACGTATGCGATGACCTCGACCTGTATGATTCAGCGAGTTTATCCTGGTCATCATGATTTACGGGTGGGTAGATTATGGACATGAAATTGGATTTCTAATTGATATGCCTGAATTTAGCGAGTCTCACTAATGAAACATACTCGTAGAGTACTAGGGCAACTATTATAAATAATATTGATTATTCATAAATCGTTTAACAGTTAAACGAAAAGATATATGCATAGGGGCAATTTGATCATTTCTAAGTTAATGTGTATTTGAATTAAATACTTGATTTTATTAAATACACATTAATTTTTTGGTCAAATAAAGTATTTGACACATGTTCCAAATATATGTATTATGGAACATTTAAAATAAATATGATACATGTATTTATATATTTGTGTTAGGTAATTATCTAACTATTTAATTTTTAAATAATTAGAATAATTAAATACATTTATCTTTATCATTAGTATGCTTTTAAATAGCAAAATATGATTGGTGCACAGCATTTACTTTTTGAAAAAGGTAGCAAAATTGAATTTGGCTTTTTTAATATTAATTAAAAATTGCCAAACTTTTATTTCCAAAAATACCCAATTTCGTTCCTTACCCTACATATATAAGGGTTTTATTTTTCATTTGCACTTTATATGTTAAGCTTCCAACAATTTTACAAAAGAGAGTTGGGAGAAAAAGGTGAAGAAAAAAAAGAATATTTGAAGAAACTTAAACTTTTGTGAGTTTTTCAATTTCTTTTCAACTACAAAAATATTCCTAGGGTTACAAGCTTTAACATATGATGTTTGGTTGTTTCTCTACTTAGTTTTGTAATATGATGGTTGGAAGCATGAATAAAAAATTTATGCATGTATATAAACAAAGTTTGCTTATTAATGATTAATAAGCACACTTTTGGTCATTTGATGATTTGGTTGCCATTTTAGAGTTTCTTAGACACTCATAAATGATATAGAATATTTTTGAGTTATTTTATAGTGATGAGACTTGTTTGGTGTGGTAAGGATTGAATTAAAGTATTGAATTTGATTAATTTGGTGTATTTGTCAATTTATGAAAATTATAAAATTAGGCTTCATAACCCATTCCAAATTGGGGCTTTTCATATATGTGTTTTAGTTTGATCTTGATATGTTTTGAACTAAAAATGACTAAATTACAAATCCTGAAAATTAAGATACCTCTCGGCAATTTGAGAAATTTTTTTTTCTTGAATTGCAATTTGTATTTTTCATGTACAAGACATGTATAAATCATTTTGGTAGTGATTTGGAATCATCTAATTATGTGTTTGACAAATTAGGACTAAAATGATTAAAATATGATATTTAGGGGCATTTCCGTAATTACTGAAAAAATTGGAAAATTTTTTAGATTTCTGTTTTATTTATATTTGATGTACAAATCATTTTGGTTGTGATTGGAAATCACCTAAGCTTGTTTTGAATAACTTAGGACTAAAATAATTAAAATTAAAAGTTTTGGGGTTGTATGGTATTACTAAAATTATGATTTCTAGATTAAAAATTTCTGTTTTTAAGTATTGAATGATTAAAATAAATAATTTTATTTTAATTACCCAAGAAAAATTAAATAAATGGGAAAATTTTGATTTTCCCGCATTCCGCTGCGTAACCCGGGTATTTTTCCCAAAACCCCAACAATACATACGTTCCAATATAATTTAACAAACACGCGTTATAACTTCTAATGCTCACATTAGTTTTCAAATTCATTCACTCATTTCGCATAAGGATACAATATCCTTATATTTTACGAGTTCTATCATACATACACATACACAGAAATACATGCAATCATCATGTAGCCAACCATAGAGCACACATAACAATCAAAACACCAGAGAACACATTGCCAAACATACAAATATATGGCTGGCTTATGCACATAGTACTCGTACGAGACACATTACCTATTTTAGAATAGGTTGACATGAATTCCGTTCGAAAGGATTACTAAACAGCTCGACTACCATACCGTGAGACTATCAACCAATCAACATACACACATAACACATATCACGTGACACAATTTTATCATAGGATCTCACATACACAAGCCCATACATGTCAAATATTGCTTATCATCTGGTATACATACGTATATATATCAAATATATATTCATACATATTACTTCGAGTTCCCATACCATAACGTTTAACAATCTTCATATCTTTTACTTATCAATTAAATACACACTGTTTCCAGAATTTTATCAGAAACATTAATTCATAAATATATCCATTCTTACACGTTCTTTACTCATTTAAAGAGCTTAGCTTATACCAATTTAGAAAATCACGGTTTGCCTCTATTCACCGATTCTGTATACCCAACCTATACATGCCTTAACACTATATGCATATATAAATACATATTCATATATTCATATATTTTCATATTCATTCACATACATATTTTCATATCGTTATAGGTTCATAGCCTTAAGTACATGCATGCATACACATAGACATTAAGCTCATCAAACATTTCGCTTCAAATCAAAACATTAACAAAAATATGTACATGTGGCGATCGATAAACTTAACTACACATGATCTCGAACTTTGTTATCAAGAATATCTCTTAGATAACCTCATCTTATCCTAAACACTTCTATCATTTCCATATATGTATATATATTTTTAACATAAATCAATCATTCAAGTACTTATCGCATGAGTTACTTACTTGGCTTCGCGAGCACTCTAGGTCCTAACCAAATTGAGATTTCAAGGCTATATACGGACTTCAAACGATCCCACGAACGCGCTGGAATTGAAAGAATTTCGATCAGAGCTACTGTTCATCATGGGTCACTATTCATCTGAGCCTTCCTTCCTCATTTTATGTTCATCCGAGCATGGAATGGAAAATCCATCACTACCAACTTGTAGTTCTCTCTAAGAGCTTTGATTTGGCGGATGGCTCGGCCGTGAGAAGAAGCGATGAGCCGGGATCGACAAACCCATCTCGCTCATCTTTTCCTCTATTTCTCACCATTTTCGATGCTTTCACCATCGCCGTCGGCCACCTTTGGACACAGGGTATCCGGACACTTCTTTCGGGTCATCGCGACGGCCAGCCATGGCCAACTAGCCACCGGAACAACCAGTGCGTCGATGTTCCATTTTCAGAGACGGGTGTGTGTAGGGATGATGTAGAGAATATATGAAAGTTTCGTAATTTCTAGAAACTTCAAGATATAGGTAGAAAATTTTTCAAAATTACAATCTGACCTTGTGAAATTGCAATCAGTGTTGGACAATTATGACCCATAGCGTCACTGTTTGTATAGATCATGGTGTTGTTGTACAAATTAACTATGTGACAAGGAGATTGCACTCTTATCATTTGTGATTAGATCACCTAGATATATAAATGATAGGAGGTCCTTATGATTAGTTCCTAGATTGAGATGATATGAGAGAGTATCAGTCCTCGAAGGATTAATCATTAAATATCCCTAGTCGTAGTATTATCGAGATTGGACATCGATAATACGGAATAGACTAGTATTACAATTGTCCGAGTTGTGAGGGCACAATAGCATAGTTCTCATATATATGGGTATTGGATACTCATGCAAGTGTAATAGGAGGTTGTGTTTACCGATGGTACAGAAACAGCTTCGCTCTGGATAGACCTCTCGGAATTCCATTGGTAGTATGACTACGTGTCTATGGAAGTCCGAAATCAGGGTAGGTTTATTTGGTCTTAACCTAAGACTTGCACCGCTAATACTTGCGACAATCAATATGTTTTGGTTTTGGTCGTATAGGGCTTTAACAGGTTCTATGTACGCCTCTGCTGGGTATATTGAGAATTGTAGTGTATTGGGTGTGATGTCAAGACGGAAGTATCACTACCGTCATAGTGGAGATGATGTCACGTAGGATACAGAACTAGTACTCTTAAGTACTGTAGTCATCGGGATGATATGACTAGGTCATGTTCATCCGATAATAGAGACTAGTTACCAGACATCCGACATGTGCTTTGTACGGGGCAGACACAATTCCAGTCCCAGGCCTAGCACGTGACACTCGATACCGGATCGCTATACGCAATACTTCGTATACTACGCCTGACATAGATTATATATTCCAGTAAGAATATTTCTAGAGAATTGGGTAGGCACGGTGCTTTGCTAGAAGCCAACCATGTCCTGTAAATCGGAAAGCACGTGGTACGAGGTACGCACGTATTCGAATAATCTGATGACCGTATTTACTGCCAATATATCCAGGGATCTCTTGGGTCGCTTCCCAAAGATTCACCGATGACAGTTGATTTAATTAGAATTAATCAGGGATTAATTAAGAGAGAAAATTAATTTGGGATTAATTAAGAGAGAGAATTAATCTGGGATTAATTAAGAGAAACAAAATTAATCTAGGATTAATTGAGGTATTATTTAATCTGGGATTAAATATGTTCGGAAGATAGAGAACGAGATTAATTTGGAATTAATCGGTAGAATAAGTTTAATAGTTAAATTTGATTTTTCTATTTAATTTATTCGTTTGGGCTAAAATTAATATATCGGATATATTAATATGAATTGGATTTCACTACGAAATTAAAGTCGGACTTTAATACGAACGAATGAATTAATTTAGAATTAATTCGTAAATGACGTTCGTAATATATTTGCGAGACATCGTTATTTAATTAAATTAGATTTAATTATTTAGCGACGAAAGTTTGTTTAATCGGATTAAACGGAAGCGAGCCGCGGTAAATTTTCGTAGGGACATTTGAATTTTGAATTCAAATATGGGGCCCACATTAATGTGGTAGTTGGGAAGGTAGTTGGCATTTATCAAGCCACCCACTATCCAACTACATTGGAATGGTTTTGGTGAAACCATTTACCCAACTAACTTGTTTAGGTAAAGAGAGTAAATTGATTTTACCTAAAACTCTTCTCTCTCCCTTATTTTGTGTAGGCATTACACTTGGAACAAACATGAAACCCTAAAAACCTCTCTATGGGCGTGAATGGCCTTCCCTCTCTACACTTTGATTTTGTTGCAATTTCAAAGGAGCTAGCACTCACAAATCAACTAAGGTGATAGGGAAACTAACTCAAAGCATGGAATCAACACAAATCTTGGATCTGGAGATCTCTTCTCAAATTTTAAAAGCTCAATCCGCTCAATGTAAGTAATTTCGCAACTTATATTGAATTTATGAACATGTTTTCATGCTTATTAGATCATTGGCCTGTTGTAGGAACACTAACAATCAGGTACATGTCATGGGTTTTCTCAAACATTCATATTTTTGAAGCCCTTCTTATGCAATTGTGGAAAAATGTTCAACATGAAAGTTGTTGATCTTGGAAAAATAAGTCTAATGATTTAAAAATCAGCTCAATCGGAGTTCGTTTACCATCTTTATAGCCGAAATAAGAAACTTTTATGTGTATAATGATATATGAGGATTCGTGTAACTGGTTCTCGAAACAACATGTTTTCCAATGCGATAAATCTTCACTTTAAAATATTCTGATATATTTCTAACACATAAATTCTGATTTTCGATTACCATTCCATTCCAAATCCTTAACTTTAATTCAAAAACTTTCCCGAATTGTTCCGAAAAACCTGGGCTATTACATTCTCCCCTCCTTATAAAAATTTCGTACTCGAAATTTCTCCGTGCTTACGTCTGATCATTCATAACCGATCATACGTTACATGTTCCATCTTATTAGTATTCGAAAATCACCTCACTTTAACCCTTTCAAAAGTTACGTATTTCAGACACCAATACAAACTATACTATTTCCAAAACAAAACGCATCAAATTATACATTTCATGCCCGAATCAAATCAAACTTGTCATTTCAAACCATATTCATTCATAAGAACATGCTTAACCATTTCAAATTCATTCATCAAAGAAACAGAAAGTCAAACATAGATTCTATACAACCAATCACATACATCCTCCGAAACGAGGAACATGACACATATTCTTTATGTTGGAGTATACGCAGCGGAAGGGTGCGGCGAAAAGTAAAAATAATTTTTAAACATTTTAAAATTTTTCGAGTGAATTAATAAATATAAAATATTTTTAATTCACCCAAATAAGTTTAAATATATTATTTATTAACATTTAATAACATAATATATTTCGCAACACGATGAATTATTTTACTAAAATATTCTTCAACAAATAATACGCGTAATAGGCAAATGGTCAACCGGTTGACCAACAAAGTGAGCCAGGGCAACCCGGTAACTTGGGCAGTGTTTGGTTAGCCCTTGGCTACCCGAACAGTGCCCAGCTGGTTTCATAGCTGGCACGCGGTGAGCCTGTTTTGACATGAATTTCATCTTTTTCTCGCGTTTTTGCCCCATAATAATTTTCGAAATTTATCCACCACCCAATACACATCCAGTATCATCCAAATAACATATTTTTACATGAACAATATTCTGTTTTAAGAGGCAAATCAGATCTGATCCAGTTTATTATTTTCTCCAATTTTCATGCCAAAATCAATCAATTTATTCATAAAATTAATCCAATTAATTTACAACAAAATTAAATCACCACAACATAAAGCTTAAAGAATAATTTTAGGCAATATTATAGTGGTGACATCAATCTGGAATGATAATTTTAATTTTGAAGATTAATTCAATAATTAATCTATTTACACATGCCAAATAAAGAAACTAATTAAGGTTTCCTAAATAATCCACATCAAATTTTAGTTCATATATATATTCAAGATACATTTAAGTTTAAGACATGCAAAATACATATTAAATATATATTGTCATGCTTAAGAAACAAAATTAGAAGAAAAGAAATTGGAAACTTTAAATTACAATAATTCCGAGCACCAAAATTTTCAATTTTCTTCACCTTTGATGTTGATCAACTTAATAAGAACCCTAATTTTCTTTATCTTTATTTTCTCAACACATGAGATGAGACTAAGATTTCGTAAAATGAAACAAGTTTCATTTATATATGAAACCTTAGCTTGGCCGAAATATGGAGAAGTAATTTGGTCAAAATTTCTTTCTATTTGGACCAATTAATTTGACACAAATTTCACCTTATCAAAATGTAATTATTTGATTTTGTTAATTATATTCCATGTTTTCAAAACACATAGATTAGCAAATCACAATTTTCCATTTAATAAGAATGTTCTAAATATTCTTATGTTAAATAAATAAACCAATTAATTAATTAATTTATTTATTTATCTAATTAACAAAAAGATAAAATAAATACATGAGAAAATATTTCAAGAATATTCCTCCATTTTAATAATAATAATAATTAATTAACACTTAATTAATTAATTAATTAATTAATTAACTAATTAATTAATAATAATAATAATAAACAAGTGTTAAAATTCTATAGGTTAATAATATGTATTCAATCTAAATTGTGTATCGTATACAATACACATTATTTAATATGCATGTGTATATATTGAATAATTGCATAAGTGCTCAACAAGTACACTTTATATTATGAGACTCTCTAAGTTCAAGTTAATCTGTCACGGAAACTATTTCTATGTCTGTAATTTGTACACTCACAAATTACGATGACCACAGATAATCGAGTTGAACCATCCAAGTCGAAATCATTGTATATATATAATTCATTTGTCATAGGATATCCGAATTAATCCGGAGATATAGATTAAACGTCAAATCTCCACTATGAATAATTTATGTGTCGCGACATAATTATGATTCTTAAATAAATATTCTGAACTCGTTTCGGAGTCATACCTCGGCCAAGGATTTCAAAGAATTACAAATTGGACACCTAAATCCCGTACATGGGACTGATAGATCCTCTTTAGATACATCACAGGATATCGTGAGTGTTAGTCCATACCCAACAAACAGGCGCCAGTCTGATCTTAAAAGATCGTTGACGTGACTATCATCAAATTATAGAGGATATCTCACATATCCACAATGGTATCTCAAGTCAAATGAGCTAATATGTTATTCGACTCGTAAAGATTCCTATTGACGTTGGTGTACCATCTATCAGGAAGCTTTAAATGAGTCGTTCAGTATTTATCCAATAAATACCTACGTGTTTATATGAGTCTCCCAAGACTCATGGTCTACTGAGATAAACCATTAGAACAATTCTAATATACAACATGTATCGGTCTCATGGGTTTACTAACTGACCAAGTATGTAAACCTTGACTTGGAACAATTTAAGAATGAATTATATTGTGACATTTCTCAGTAACAATTACAACACTTTTGTAATTATATCACTATTGGAATGTATGCCCTAGAGCTACATGTGATGTAAACGGTTTTATGTGTTTTTGAAATAAAACGATGCATTATTCATTTATCAAATTGTTTATTTAATTTTCGTATATTATATATCATATTAAATACCCTAGATTACTTATGTACCTTCAGACTTAGTGTATGAGTGTCATACACAAGAGGATTTAAGTCTGAAGTTAGTAATCTTAAATAGTCCATAGAGAGCAAACAAAGCAGGTACTTTGTTTGTGGTTTATCTATAGCTGCGGTCCATTCTATATTTGTATGGCAATCTTGATCCGGATCATCCATGTAGAGACATGAGAATGGAGGGAGCTTGTATGATGCGATCATATAGGACTGGACCCAGATGGAAATTACATTATTATAATATCCGTTAAACTAAGAAAGTCATTTCGATCTACTAGATGGTCATATTGTTGGGTTCCTAGATTAGTCCCAAGATCAATTCAAGCAAGAAATCATGTGTGAATACCATAAAGAAGCATGGAGAAACAAACTTACATTGATCGGTTATGTGATGTGAGGAACAACAAAAATTAACTCCATGAAGCTCACGGAATTCTCCCATTTTATGCTCCTCCATTTTCGGCCATGGTGGTCCTTAAAGCTCCAAGGTTTGTGTGTGATTCCATGCCCACGGGTGAGTTTCCCTATGTTGGTTTCTTAATAGGTCCCAAGATCCATCAAATAAGCATGAAAAGGGCATGAATACATCAAAGAAGTAAGGCGAAAAACATACTCACAATGATTGGTTTTGATGCATCAAAGAACACAAGTCTTTTCTTCCTTGTTGAAGGTTCGGCCATGGCTTCCAAGAGCAGTGGGGTGCACAATTTTGGCCCTCTTTGTGTCTCCAAGATTCAGCCAAAGTCATCACCATTGAAGCTCCAAGCTTCAAGCTTTTCCATGCTCATGGAAACACTTCCATATCACCTTGTATTGACCCATGGTGTGTGCTAGCACCTTTTTTTTGCAACAAAACAACTCACTTTCTTCTCTTATCATTCGGCCATTTGCAAAAGGGAAGAAGAATAAATTTTTGGCTCAAAGCCGTGTGTGAGGGAATGAGAGAGATGAAGAAAAACGTGAATGAGGAGAGAGAGAAAGAAAAGGTGTAATAAGGTTTGTTTTTTATTTCTAAAATTAATTAAAACCATTTACCACTTTTCAATTTCTATTAAACAATTCCTTTTACTTTTCAAAAAAGCAAAAGTCAAAAAAGCAAAAAGCAAAAGATGCTTTTCAACTCACCTTTCACTATTCACATCATGTCACTTTAATAAAGTGACTACATGTCATGTCACATCACTCAAAGTGACAAGTGATTTGACGATTGATCCGGCTAGTGATTTGACACTTATGTGACTTGCGTGCCGCGTTCGAATTCGAAATGCGAATGCGCTCACAATCACTCTCGGGCTCGGGTTCACTAATTCTAAATTAACGAATTTTCCGTCGCGTCGGAATTAAAAAATTACGCCTAGTAAAATCACTATTCACATCGCTAATGAATTAATTCTAAATTAATTCGTTCGCCCGAATTAAAATCTAATTTTAATTCCGCGTCGAAATCTAATTTCGCATAATATATCAAATATATTATTTTATCGATTAATTCCAAATTAATCTTTCTCTCTCTTTAATTAATATTTTATCACAGATAAAATATCTCCGTAATTAATCCCAGATTAATTTTCTCTCTCTACTAATTAATACTAGATTAATAAAGTGTGAGTCATACATCATCGGTGAATCTTTGAGAAGCGACCCATGAGATCCCCGGATATGTTGGCAGTAAATACGGTCGTCGGACTATCCGAATACGTAAGTACCTCGTACTACGTTTATACCGATTTACAAGACAAGGTTGGCTAGCAAAGCGCCATGCCTACCCAATTCTCCAGAAATATCCTTATAGGAATATTTGATCTATATCAAGCGTAGTATACCGAAGTATTGCGTATTTTTGTCCAGTATCGGATGATCACGTGTTAGGCCTGGGGCTGGAATTGTGTCTGCCCCGTACGAAGCACATATCGAATGTCTTGTAACTAGTCTCTATAATCGGATATACATGACCTAGTCATAATATCCCGATAGCTCGAGCATTTAAGAGAACGAGTTCCGTATCCTACGTGACCATAATCTCCACTATGACTGGAGTGATACTTCCGTCTTGACATCACACCCAACACACTACGATTCTCAATATACTCAGCATTGTCGTACACAGAACCGGTTAAAGCCCTGGACGACCTTAACCAAAGTATATTGATTGTCGCAAGTATTAGCGGTGCAAGTCTCGGGTCAAGACCAAATACACCTACCCTGATTTCGGACTTCCATAGACACATAGTCATACTACCAATGGAATTCCGAGGGGGTCTATCTAGAGCGAAGCTTTTCTAGTACCATCGGTGAAACACAACCTCCTATTACACTTGTATGAGTATCCTATACCCAAATATATGAGAACTATGCCGTTGTGTCCTCACAAATGCGCACAAGTGCAATACTAGTCTTTTACGTATTTATCGATGTCCAATCTCGATAATACTCTGACTAGGGATATTTAATGATTTATCC
Organism: Zanthoxylum bungeanum; assembly: GCA_019454045.1. Lineage (NCBI taxonomy): Eukaryota > Viridiplantae > Streptophyta > Magnoliopsida > Sapindales > Rutaceae > Zanthoxylum > Zanthoxylum bungeanum. The sequence continues at coordinate 56,429 of SKCR01035548.1, read as the reverse complement.
TTCGTGGACTGATACTGTCTCATATCATTCACCGTCCAGGAAGAAATCATAGGGACCTCTCATCATTTATACATCTAGGTGATCTAATCACAAATGATAAGAGTGCAATCTCCTCTGTCACATAGTTAATTTGTACAACAACACCGTAATCTGTACAAATAGTGACGATATGGGTCATAATTGTCCAACAATCTCCCACTTGGCCTATCGCTAGTCACTCGAGTGTTTTCACCCGAACTATGTATGGTTGGCTCAAACTGTTGAGAAAAGGCTTTCGTAAGTGGATTTGTATGATTATCATCTGATGTGATTTATTCGATCATCACATCGCTACGATGTATGATCCGAACGAATCAGATGAATGGTCGAAGTATATATCTGGATCTTTTATGAGACCATTAATTTTTTAGCCTGTGCTGACGCCTACCTCAGCTGCTAACAGAACTATATCTAATCTAATTAGATTCCCACATGGCTTCTATTGCTGCCTCAGTTGTTACAATTAATCTGCATTTGTTGTTTATTCGGTAACAGTATCTTGCTTGGAAGATTTCCAGCTCACTGTACCGTTATTCAAACTGTATAGTACCGTTTGTGACTTTTAGTCGTCTTTAACGGTTATAGGAAACTTGCTATAATGACCCCAGTCACTTCAAGTTCTCATTCTCTATAGAGTAAGACAGCATCCTTAGTTCTCTAAGATACTAACGGATGTTTTTAACATCAATCCAGTGACTTTCACTCGCATTGGCCTGTTTGTGAATTCATATGCTCAAAGCGTATGAGACACCAGGTCTCGTATATTTTTCAATGTACGGTTTCTCGGAGAGTATTTGAAAGCCAAGCTTTCAAACGATATTTATTTTATGGGAATATCATTTCCAAGAAATGACATATTATCATTATTTTATAGGACAACCACTGTCAGTGTGCTCCCACTAACCCTCTTATTTACACAAGAATCATTTTCATTTTGAATTAAATCATAAATCATTATGATTACATCAAAATGATAATTCCAAGAACCTAATGCTTACTTCAATCCAATCATGGATCGAATAACAAGCATTATCCAAATGGATTTACCGTGGCAACAGGTAAGAGGTTGAATAGTAATCAACACAATGTTGATAACGATACCTTTCCGTTAAAAACCTAGCTTTATACATTGGTATGTTGCCATCCATGTACGTCTTCCTTGAAGACTTATATAGTACCAATAGGCACAATGTTGCCATCCATGTACGTCTTCCTTGAAGACTTATATAGTACCAATAGGCACAATGCCTTGTGGTACATCAACTAGTATCCAAACTGGTTGATATACATGGAATCCATTTCAGATTATATGGCACTTTGCCATAATAAAGGAGTTGATACCTTGTATCACTTTCTCATACGTAGTCAGTTGGTATTCCTCAATAAGATAGACATCTTTATAAGGTGAGAATAGAAACCCATACCCTAGGTTGTTTTCTGACTCTGTCCGACCTACGTTGTTCTTGTGTATTCGAAGATCAATGGTATAGTTTCATCATTGATGAACCATTTATGTTCCATTTTGATTCGGTGCCTTGAACAGTATTACTCCGATTTTCATCGAGTTATACTATCCTCCCACTTACCACAGCATATCGGTATTCCTCTCAGGAAAACCGCATGGTGAGAAACAATCTGATTGTTCTCTTGTGAGGTGTATAAGTACAATACTTATGGTCTCCCTAGGATAACCTACAATCGGCACTTATCCTATTTGGGTTTTAGTTTGGTATCATCCAAACATATGCCTAGCATTCCCAAATATTCAGGAATGTGAAACCCGGTTTCTTTTCTTGTTCATATCTAATATGATATCTGTCAAACAGATTATTATGGAATCTTATTCAAAATTAGTTCTTGCACTGTTTAAAGCTTATCCGTTGAAGGAAATGGTAGCTTAGAGCGACTCATGATTAACCTTATCATGTCTAATAAAATTCGGTTAATCCGTTCGGACACACCGTCAAACTGACGTGTTCCGGGAGGAGTCCTCATTGAAAGAATACTATACTCTTTCAAGTATACTAGAAACTTATTGCTTAAGTATTTTCCATTACAGTCTTACCGTGACGGTTTAATACTTTATCTGATCTGTTTGTCTATTTCATGTCGAAGTTGTGAAAGTTTCCGATTTGTGTTTTAAAAGAAACACATAACCATAACGCGATGCCACATCCATACTGTTAGACAATTATGACCCATAGCGTCACTGTTTGTAAAAGACATTGTGTTTTTGTACAAAATTGACTATGTAATATTGAAATTGCCTTTTATCATTTCGTAATTTATTTACTATGATATATAAATGGTAAAAGTCCATATGATTAGTTCTGGATTGAGATGATATGAGACAGTATCAATCCATAAAGGTTTAATCATTAAATATCCCTAGTCATAGTATTATCGAGACTGGACATCGATAATGCGGAATAGACTAGTATTGCACTTGTGCGCGTTGTGAGAGCATAACGGCACAGTTCTCATATGTTTAAGTATATGATACTTATGCAAGTGCGATAGGAGGTTGTGTTTTACCGATGGTACAGAAAACAGCTTCGCTCCGGATAGACTCCGCGGAATCCCATTGGTAGTATGTATATGTGTCTATGGGAGTCCGCGTCAGGGTAGATGTATTTGGTCTTAACCTGAGACTTACATCGCTAATACTTGCGACAATCGGTAAACTTTGGTTTTGGTCGTCCAGGGCTTTAACAGGTTCTGTGTACGCCTCTATTGGGTTTATCGAGAATCGTAGTGTATTGGATGTTATATCAAGACGGAAGTATCACTCCAGACATATGGAGATGATGATCACGCAGGGATTCAAAACTCGTTCTCTATTGTGTTGCAACCATCGGGATAATGTGACAAGGTCATGATTATCCGATTCAAAGAGACTAGTTGTTTGATATCCGATATGTGCTTCGTACGGGGCAGACACTATTCCAGCCCCAGGCCTAGCACGTGACATCCGATACTGGATCGTAATACGAGATACTAGGTATTCTACATCTGACATAGATTATATATTCCAGTAAGAATATTTCTGGAGAATTGGGTAGGCACGGTGCTTTGCTAGAAGCCAACCATATCTTGTAAATCGGTAAGCACGTAGTACGAGGTACTCACTTTATCGGATAGTCCGATAACCAGATTTACTGCCAACATATCCAGAGATCTCTTGGGTCGCTTCCCAAGGATTCACCGATGACAGTTGACTTAAATTAGAATTAATCTGGGATTAATTAAGATAGAGAAAATTAATCTGGGATTAATATGGGCTTTATTTAATCTGGGATTAAAAGTGTTCAGTAGAGAAAGAACGTGATTAATTTGGAATTAATCGGTAAAATAAATTTAATAGTTAAATTTGATTTTTCTATTTAATTTATTCAAATGGGCTAAAATTAATATATCGGATATATTAAAATGGATTGGATTTCATTACGAGATTAAAGTCGGACTTTAATGCGAACGAACGAATTAATTTAGAATTAGTTCGTGAACGACGTTCGTAATATATTTGCGAGGTATCGTTATTTAATTAAATTAGATTTAATTATTTAGCGACGAAGGATTGTTTAATCGGATTAAACAGAACCGAGCCGCGGCAAATGCCCGTAGAGATATTTGAATTTCGGATTCAAATATTTGGAGCCAAAAGTGTGGTAGGTGTTCCCACCACACAACTACCTTGTATTGCTTTATGAATACCATTTACCAATCTCTACCTTGTTTTGGGTAAAATGTAAAATGGTTTCACCTTTTGGTAAATAACAAAAAGGCTTCTCATTCTTTGTGAACACTAACACAAAATCAAAACAAGAAACCCTAAAAGAGAGTAAGGCTTGGCCGAAATTTGCACTCCCATTTCTCTCTTGGATTTGTTTTCAAATCAAAAAAAGCTAGCACTTTGGAAGTGAACAAAGGTGATAGGGAAACTACTCAAAAGCTTGGAATCATCCTAAAGCTTGGATCTTGGAGATCTTGGATCTCAAAATTTTTTAAAAGCTCTATCACTCATTGTAAGTCTATTCCGCACCTTATAATGATCAAATTTATTGTTATGCATGCTTATTAGATCCTTATAATGTTCTATGAACAATAACACATACAGGTCACGAAATATTCATATCCACCTCTAGCCTAGCTAGACATGGGTCCACTTGCTTCACTATGAACTAGGGCTAACAGATCAGTGCATTTACACTTTTACCAAGTAAATAGTATTTTTAGGCACTTTGCCCAATAAACTAGATTCTTATATTTTATTTGAATAAAATCAAATCAGTCTTAGTACCCACTCTTCGAAAGTGTGGATATACGAGTCTTGTTTGATTGTGTCCCATACAACAATGCCACATTTAAGTTTCTTAATTGATCAAATCATTTTGAGCTATTTATTTGTCATGTTATATATTTGATATATTATTTATATTCAAAATATAAATTCTGTTATTCACATCTAATGTGTTTATCTCAATATCATCTTTATGTAATAAAACACTTTAGTGTTCTAGAATATAAAGGTACACCCGCAGCGGGTTATACACTGATATAGAGATAATGTATCTAGTCAAACTAGTTTCATTATAATAGTTCCTTAATTTAAGTACTAACCCGAAGGTAGTTCCTAAATTCAGGTATCTACGGTTAAAACAACGACTTTCGTCCCGTTTCTAATTCGCAGATAAATCTCAATTGATGTCATTATCCTGCTCATAGCAGATTCTAAACATCAATACATATATTTTATGTACCACACTAAGTATTTAAAATCCAATTTCAATACTAGTTGTGAACATAATTATGATAATCATATTTGAAGTCAGAGCCTTGCTCGTATTCAATTCCTTCTTATGATATGTCCTTTTATCTTCCTAGAAGATTATAATGATTTTGCCTTTGCCCGTTTTCAACATTCCAGTAGCCTTTGGCCAAGCCTCGGGTTTCTAGAATATCGAAGTAAGGTGCGCCTTGCGCTACTTGCCTAATTACAAAGTTTGACTTTGTCTCCTTGAAAAGAGTCATTAATTCTCCAAGAATTATTTATTGTAATTTAGTATTTCAAAGATCTAAAATAGATCCATGAAAATCCTTCAATTTCATTATCATGCTTTAAGGATCTAATCCTTAATTGTGATACAGAAATTAAGGAGTCTACTTGACAAGTATAATGGATTAAGCACTAAAGTTATCATTACATGAATATTCCAAATATCATGTTCCACTTATTTGCTTAACTCCGAGCTTTAGGCATAATACGTTATTTTATCAAATAAAGTAATTTATTTTTTCCAATACCATCTTGAAATTTATCCCAATTTGAAAATCATAGTTGTTCAAATACACTTTCACCCAAAATTATGTTTTAAACACTAATATTTCAATTTATCTTGATTCTAATAGTCCAACTATTTAATCAACGATTTATGGTACTATATATTATATTGATTATTATAGTCCAACTATACAATCAAATATAATTTAAATTAATTAACCTCAATTACATTGATTACTATAATCAAATTATAAAATCAACTGTAGATCAAAATTAATTAATCCACATATATTGATTACTATAATCCAATTATATAATCAACTATAATACAGTCCAACTGCTTATTAAAATAACAATTTAAATATTAGTCTAACTAACATTTAATTAAACGACGAAATAATTTTTGATTGAGTGCGTATGGTGAGTAATTGAACGAATATTGCAAATTCAATTCTTGCCTCCCATTATTTTTCGGCGAGCCTCTAACCCTCTGTCGAGTACTCGGGAAACCGTGTTTGCTAGTGGGCTAGGATCCCGTTAAATATCACACAATCTTGACTTTGGCCAACAAATTGTATGATAATTAACTAGGTAGATCTTTAAGATCAATTGGATCCAATCCAATTCCTAGATCCGGTAGGAGGACGTCCAAGTCCGAAACATATATCTTATATATGCCAATACATCCAATGTATTACCTAACCTTTTTCCTCTGAATCAACTAAGCCTTGGCTTTGGCACAACAAACTTAGTGATCCCAGTCAAGCGCCACCCATTGACCATGGAAAGCTTCGTAATCAATGTCGATGGACAAGAAGTGGTCTTGACTTTGGCTAACAAACCACAACTTGGACAAGACACTAATATGGAACAAAGTGTTCGTGATTCAAACACATCTTCGACAGACAAATGCCTTGACTTTGGCCAACAAACCAATGCCGTCTAGGATCTTGAGTGAGAATCACTCAATGGAAGGAAAAACGCTTAATATTGAATGAGGGTTTTTCGCGTGCAAATTGGCAACCAATTATTATCTTTGTTAAGGTCTCATCATCATACACCCTTAAACATGCATTCTAAACACATAATAAAGCGTATATGAAATAAAATAATAATGATATGCGGATGGATATTTTACATTGATCATAGATCAAATCTCTCATTTTCTCTCTCCAAAGCTAGCATATGTATTTACTTCTACCCGTTACACTACACTTCTAAAGAAACCTCATTTACATTGAGGGCAATAGGTTAGAAGAGAATACAAAGAGTATAGAGGTGATAAGGCTGGACTCGCAGGTCCAATTAATAAATCAAATTTATTACAATTTCCAAAATTGTCTCATCCGACTAATATACATCCGATATACATTATTCATGCATCGCAACCATGTATTCATACAAGCATGTTATCAACCAATCTAATCCAATTAATTAATCTGATAATTAGTGATCATCCAATGTTCAAACAACGATTTGATTTTTGCTCGAGTCAAACTCGTTTTACGAATAAGTACTCAAAGTACGAATTCTTGAATTAAATTAAACTACCTAATTAAATCCAATTTAATATGCATTTAATTCTAATTCTCTATTTAATTCCAAATTAAATATTACACTTTTATTAACGAACCTTTACGATTTAAATTCCAAATTCAATCGTTATGGGTCTCAAAGCCTGATTAACATCTAATGTTTATTTAATTAAAGTCCAATGGGCTTTTAATTAATTTCTTTAAGGCGTGAACTTTTGGTCAACTCGGGTCAAACCGAATAATCAAAATCCAATAAGCCTTTAAATTAATTTTGGCCCATTAGGCCCAATTAAATAATTAAGGTCCATTAAGTCATAATTGGACTCTTTGGATGCGGTTTTGGGCCTAATTGGATCCAACCAATTTTACCTAAATCCAACTTTGTACAACAAAGCCCAATTACAACCTATAAGGCCCAATTTCCAAAATAAGCCCAAATTAATTAACTTATTAAATTCCAAATTCCATAATTAATTAACCTAAGTGTAATACACAATTAATCACCCAATTAACATTCCTAAAATATCAATTAGCCTAATTAATCATGCACTTTAATAACAAATAGATCCAACACAATTTCATCAAAATCAAACCCATTTTCACATGCTTTTGTTCTCGGCAATTAGGGGTTTTTGCATTCCGATTCGGTTTCAATCCAATTGAATCCACAATCATCATTTCCCAAATCAATTCAACTTATCCAATGAATTAAAATCAAAAAACACAAAGAATTTCAAATTTTCAAGAATTCGGCCAAGCCACTTTAAAAGGGAAAATTTGTTCCAAATCAAAATTTAATCCAATTGAACTTCAAAACAACATTACCCCTTGTTTTAAGTATCCAATGATCAAACAAACAAAATCACCAAGAAATTTAGGGTTCTTTAATTTCGGCCATGCCCAAAATTTTGGGGAAAAATGGATCCAATCCAATTTCATGAAATTGAACATACACAACACCAATTCAACCTCATTCAAGCATACTTAATCAAACAATTCAACCAAATCATGCTTAAATCAAGTTTACCCAATTTTAACCCTAACTTTTTCATGCTTGATCAAAGCTCTGATACCATTATTGGTTTCTTAATAGGTCTCAAGATCCATCAAATAAGCATGAAAAGGGCATGAATACATCAAAGAAGTAAGGCGAAAAACATACTCACAATGATTGGTTTAGATGCATCAAAGAACACAACTCTTTTCTTCCTTGTTGAAGGTTCGGCCATGGCTTCCAAGAGCAGTGGGGTGCACGGTTTTGGCCCTCTATGTGTCTCCAAGATTCAGCCATAGTCATCACCATTGAAGCTCCAAGCTTCAAGCTTTTCCATGCTCATGGAACACTTCCCTATCACCTTGTATTGACCCATGGTGTGTGCTAGCACCTTTGTTTTGCAACAACACAACTCACTTTCTTCTTTTATCATTCGGCCATTTGTAAAAGGGAAGAAGAAGAAATTTTTGGCTCAAAGCCGTATGTGAGGGAATGAGAGAGATGAAGAAAAACATGAATGAGGAGAGAGAGAAAGAAAAGGTGTAATAAGGTTTGTTTTTAATTTCCAAAATTAATTAAAACCAATTACCACTTTTCAATTTCTATTAAACAATTCCTTTTACTTTTCAAAAAAGCAAAAGTCAAAAAAGTAAAAAGCGAAAGATGTTTTTCAACTCACCTTTCACTATTCACATCATCTCACTTAAATAAAGTGACTGCATGTCATGTCATATCACTCAAAGTAACAAGTGATTTGACGATTGATGCGACTAGTGATTTGACACTTGATGTGACTTGCGTGCCGCTCTCGAATTCAAAATGCAAATGCACTCGCAATCACTCTCGGGCTCGGGTTCGTTAATTCTAAATTAACGAATTTTCCATCGCGTCGGAATTAAATAATTACGCCTAGTGAAATCACTATTCACGTCGCTAACGAATTAATTCTAAATTAATTCGTTCGCCCGAATTAAAATCTAATTTTAATTCCGCGTCGAAATCCAATTTCGCATAATATATCAAATATATTATTTTATCGATTAATTCCAAATTAATCTTTCTCTCTCTTTAATTAATATTTTATCCCAGATAAAATATCTCCGTAATTAATCCCAGATTAATTTTCTCTCTCTTCTAATTAATACTAGATTAATAAAGTGTGAGTCATACATCATCGGTGAATCTTGGGAAGCGACCATGAGATCCCCAGATATGTTGGCAGTAAATACGGTCGTCGGACTATCCGAACACGTAAGTACCTCGTACTGCGTTTATAACCGATTTACAAGACAATTTTGGCTTCTAGTAAAGCGCCATGCCTACCCAATTCTCCAGAAATATCCTTATAGGAATATGTGATCTATATCAAGCATAGTATACCGAAATATTACGTATTTCTGTCTAGTATCGGATGATCACGTACTAGGCCTGGGGCTAGAATTGTGTCTGCCCCGTCGAAGCACATATCGGATGTCTGGTAACTAGTCTCTATAATCGGATATACATGGCCTAGTCATAATATCCCGATAGCTCGACCATTTAAGAGAACGAGTTTCGTATCCTACGTGACCATCATCTCTACTATGACTAGAGTGATACTTCCATTTTGACATCATACCCAACACACTACGATTCTCAATATACTCAGCATTGGCGTACACAGAACCGGTTAAAGCCCTGGACGACCTCAACCAAAGTATATTGATTGTCGCAAGTATTAGCGGTGCAAGTCTCAGGTCAAGACCAAATACACCTACCCTGATTTCGGACTTCCATAGACACATAGTCATTCTACCAATGGAATTCCGAGGGGGTCTATCTAGAGCGAAGCTGTTTCCCGTACCATCGATGAAACACAACCTCCTATTACACTTGCATGAGTATCCTATACCCAAATATATGAGAACTATGCCGTTGTGTACTCACAAACGCGCACAAGTGCAATACTAGTCTTTTACGTATTTATCGATGTCTAATCTCGATAATACTCTGACTAGGGATATTTAACGACTTATCCTTCGTGTACAGATACTGTCTCATATCATTCTCCGTCCAGGAACAAATCATAGGGACCTCTCATCATTTATACATCTAGGTGATCTAATCACAAATGATAAGAGTGCAATCTCCTCTATCACATAGTTAATTTGTACAACAACACCGTATACAAATAGTGACGCTATGGGTCATAATTGTCCAACACCCTATCACCTTCGCAAGACCCCGAATATGTGCTAGCACTTGTAAAAATTTGCAACAAATCCTCACTATTTTCCTTTGTGTTCTTCACGGTAAAATGGAAAAACAAGAGAAAATATTGGCCTTTGGCCGAGAAAGTGGGAGAGGAGAAGAGAGATGTGTTAAGTTTTTGTGTGTATTAGATTTTTTTCAAAACTAATACCAAACTTTTGCTTTCAAAAATTCAAGGCATTAAAGCCAACAACCATCTCCATCAATCAATGAATAGTGATAAGGTGTCATTCACTAAAAAGTGACAAGACTCCTATCATATGAATGACTAATGATGTGACGCGTGATGTGACTTGTGGGCCCCACTCGATTCGAAATGCGACCGGCCCCGCAAACACTCCCAGGCCCGGGTTCGCTAATTCTGAATTAATGAATTTTTCGTTGCGTCGTAATTAAATCAAATTAATTAAATATTATGCCTAGTAAAATTACTATTCACGTCGCTAACGAATTAATTCTAAATCAACTCGTTTGCCCGAATTAAAATTCGATTTTAATTCTGCGTCGAAATCCAATTTCGTTTAATATATCGAATATATTATTTTATCGATTAATTCCAAATTAATCGTTCTTTCTCTTTAAATAATATTTTATCCTAGATAAAACATCTCCCTAATTAATCTCAGATTAATTTTTCTCTCTCTTATTTATTAATCCCAGATTAATGAAGTGCAGTCATACGTCATCGATGAATCTTCGGGAAGCTACCCATGAAATTCCGGGATATATTGGTAGTAAATGCGGTCGTCGGACTATCCGAACATGTACGTACCTAGTACTACGTTTTTACCGATTTACAAGACAAGGTTGACTTCTAGCAAAGCACCATGCCTACCCATTTCTCCAGAAATATTCTTAAAGGAATATTATAATCTATATCAGGCGTAGTATACGTAGTATTATATATTTCGATCCAGTATCAGTTGTTCACGTGCAAACCCTGGGGCTAGAATAGTGTCTACCCCGTACGAAGCACATATCAGATGTCTGATAACTAGTCTCTATAATAAACATGACCTAGTCATATTATCCCGATGACTACAGTACTTAAGAGTACTAGTTCCGTATCCTACGTGATCATCATCTCCACTATAACTGAAGTGATACTTCCATCTTGACATCACACCCAATAAATTACGATTGTTAAAGCCCTGGACGAACAAAATCAAAGTATATTGATTGTCGCAAGTATTAGCGATGCAAGTCTCAGGTTAAGACTAAATACACCTACCTTGATTCGGACTTCCATATACACATAGTTATACTACCAATGGAATTCCGAGTGGTATATCCAGAGCGAAGCTGTTTTCCATACCATCGGTAAAACACAACCTCCTATTACACTTGCTTGAGTATCTAATACCCAAATATATGAGAACTATGCCATTATGCTCCCACAGCGCGCACAAGCGTAAAACTAGTCTATTCCGCATTATCGATGTCCAATCTCGATAATACTACGACTAGGGATATTTAATAATTAAACCTTCGTGGATTGATACTGTCTCATATCATCTCAATCCAAAACTAGTCATAAGGACCTTCTATCATTAATATATCTTGGTAATCCAATTACAAATGATAAAATAGCAATTTCCTTTGTCAAATTGTTAATTTATAAAATAACACCATGTTATATACAAATAATGATGCTATGGGTTATAATTGTTCAACAATCTCCCACTTGGCCTATAGCCAATCACTAAGGTGTCTCACACCTGAACTATGTACGGGTGGCTCAAACTTCTTCTGAGAAACAGCTTTCGTCAGTGGATGTGCAAGGTTATCATCTGATGTGATTTATTCGATCATCACATCGCCACGATGTATGATCCGAACGAATCAGATGAATAATTGAAGTATATATCTGGATCGTTGATGAGACCATTAATTCTTTAGCCTGTACTGTAGCCTAGCTCAGCTTCTAACAGAACGATTCCTAATATGATTAGGATTATTATAGATCCAAAAGGCTTCTATTGCTGCCTCAGCTGCAGTAATAACCCGCTTTTGTTGTTTATTTGGTAGCAGTGTCTTACTTGGAAGATTTCCAGCTCTCCGTTCCGTTATTCAAACTTTATAGTACTATTTTGCGACTTGTTGTCGTCTTTGTCGGTTTGGTAACTTGCAGTAGTGAACCCAGTCACTTTAAGTTCTCATTCTCCACAGTATAAGACAGCATCCTTAGTTCGTCTAAGATACTTAAGGATGTTCTCAACATCAATCCAGTGACCATCACATGGATTGGCCTGATTGTGACTCCATATGCTCAAAGCATATGAGACACCAGGTTGCGTACATTTATTTCAATATACGAGTTCTCTGAGAGTGCCAACAACCTTTAGATCTATCCCAGTAGATCTTTATTCCTAGAATAAAGTTGTTTCTCCCAAGAATTCTACGGAGAATTTTTATGAAAGCCAAACTTTCACCGATTTTTATGGGAATGTCGTTTCCAAGAAATGACATATCATCATTATTTAGGACAACCATTTGTCAGTGCGCTCCCACTAACCTCCTTATATACACAAGAATTATTTATGTTTTGAATTAAATCATATACCATTATGATTACATCAAAATGATATCGTTCCAAGAATGCAATGCTTGCTTCAATCCATAAATGGATCGAATTAACTTGTAAAACTTGTTTGCTCGTTTTAATACAAAAAAACCGTCGGGATGTTATAAATATCCTCCAAAAGGTTTCCGTTGAGGAAAGCGGTTTTCGCATTCAGCTGCCATATTTCATGAATGAAACATGCAGCTACAGCAAGCATTATCCAAATGGATTTACCGTGGCAACAAGTAAAAGATTTCGTCGTGATCGACACAATGTTGATAACGATACCTTTTCGCTACAAGCCTAGCTATATACGTTGGTATGTTGCCATCCATGTATGTCTTCCTTGAAGACTTATTAGAACCTATAGGCACAATGCCTTGCGGTACTTCAACTAGTGTCCAAACTTAGTTGATGTACATGGAATCCATCTCGGACGTTATGGCACTTTGCCATAAATACGTAGTCGATACCTTCTATCACTTCCTCATACGTAGTCAGTTTGTGTTCCTCAATAAGATTGACATCTTTATGAGGTGAGATCAGAAACCCATACCTCCCAGGTTATTTTCTGACTCTCTCTGACCTATGCGGTTCTTGTGTATTCGAAGATTACTGGTACAGTTTCATCCCTGATGAACTGTTTATGTTCCATTAAAGAATTAGTGCCAGGAACAGTATTACTCCGATTTTCATCGAGTTTTACTATCCTCCCACTTACCACTGCATATAGGTATTCCTCTTAGGAAAACCGCATAGTGAGCAACAATTAAATTGTTCTCATGTGAGATGTATAAGTACTATACTTTGATTTCCCTAGGACAACCTACAATTAGGCACTTATCCGATTTGGGTTTTAAGTTTGGTATCATCCAAACATATGCCCAGCATACCCAAATCTGCAAGAATGAGAAAACCCGGTTTCTTTCCTGTTCATATCTAATATGAATTCTGTCTAACAGATTTTCATGGAACCTTATTCAAAATAAGTATTGCATTATTTAATGCTTATCCTTTTAAAGGAAAATGGTAGCTCAGAGCGACTCATGATTAACCTTATCATGTCCAACAAAATTTGGTTTCTCAGTTCGAAAACACCGTCAAATTGACGTGTTCCGTGAGGAGTCCTCATTGAAAGAATATTATACTCTTTCAAGTATTTGAGAAACTTATTGCTTAAGTATTTTCATCACGGTCCAATCATGATGTTAAATACTTTAGCCGATCTGTTTGTCTACTTTATATCGAAATTGTAAAAGTTTCTGATTCGTGTTTCAAAGGAAACACATAACCAAGATACGATGCCACATCCGTAAAGGTCATGAAATATTCATATCCACCTCTAGCCTAGCTAGAATGGGCCCACTTACGTCACTATGAACGAGGGCTAACATATAGGTGGCACTTACACTTTTACCAATTAAAAAGTGTTTTAGGCACTTTGCCCAAAAAACTAGGTTCGTAGACTTCATTTGAATGGTATCAAATCTGTCCTTGTACCCACTCTTCAAAAGTGTGGATATACGAGTCTTGATAAATTATGTCATAGACAACAATGCCATATATAAGTCTTAACTTATTAAATCAGTTTGAGCTATTTGTTTGTCATCTTATATGTTTGAGATTTGTTTATATTCAAAATATAAATACTGTTATTCACATCTAATGTATTTATCTCAATATCATCTTTATAAAATAAAACACTTTAGTGTTCTAGAATATAAAGGTATATCCTCAACGGATTATACTTTGATATAGAGATAATATTTCTAGTCAAACTAGGTACATTATAACAGTTTCTTAATTTAAGTACATACCCCAAGAGTAGTTCTAAATTAAGATTTCTACGGTTAAAATAGCGACTTTCGTCCCGTTTCTGATTCACAGATAAATCTCATCTGAAGTCAGTATCCTGGTAATTAGCAGATTCTGCACATCAGTACATATTTATGTACCACATCCAGTATCTAAAATTCAATTTTAATACTAGTAGCGAACATGTTTATGACAAATATACTTGAAGTCAGAGCCTTGCCCTGCCTTCACTTCCTACATGTCTGCCTTGCCCATACGCTAGTTACGCTTTCAGTAACCCCGTTTTCCACAGTTAGGTAGACATCTTAGGATATATCCTTTGTCTTCCTAGAAGACAGTGATGATTTTTCTTTTGCCCTTTTATTCAATATTTCTGCAAAAGAGTTTGGCCAAGCCTCGGCTTTCTAAGATGTCGAAGTACGATGTGCCTTGCAATTCTGGCCTCTATTGCAAATACTGGCTTTGACTCCTTGAGCATAGCTATTAACTCTCCAAAAGTTATCTATTGCAATTTATTCTTCTAAGATCTAAGAATAGATATATGAATATCCTTCAATTTCAACATCATAGTTTAAGGATCTAATCCTTAGTTATGACGTCGAAATTAAGGAGTCAACGCGGCAAGCATAACGGATTAAGTAGTAAAGTTATCATCACATGAATCTTCCAAAGATCATGCTCTACTATTTACTCAACTCCGGGCTTAGGCCCGAGATGTCATTTTATCAAATAAAATAACTTCTCGGTTTTCAAGACTATCCTTATGTATTATTCCCAATTTGAAAATTAAAGTCATTTAAAATATTTTCACCCAGGTTTAAATTTTTAAACACTAATCTTTCAATTATCTTGATTCCAATATTCTAATTATCGAATCAACGATTTCAGGTACTATTGATTATAATGATTACTATAGTCTAACTATATAATCAACTATAATTTAATTGGTTAAATTCAATTATATTGATTACTATAATCCAATTATAAAATCAACTATTAATTGAAATAGTTTGAATACAGTCCAACTGTTTAATTAAAATAACGATTAAATATTAATCCAACTAATGTATTAATTTAATGACGAAAAATTTGAAATGAGCGCGTATGGCAAGTAACTAAACGAATATTGCAAATTTATTGCTTGCCTCCCACTATTTTTCACCGAGCCTCTAACCCTCTGTTGAGTACTCGGGAAACCTAGTTTCCTAGTGGGCTAGGAGCCCGTTAAATAACACACAATCTTGACTTTGGCCAATAAATTGTATGATAATTAACTAGGTAGATCTTTAAAATTAATTGGATCTCATCCAATTCCTAGATCTAGTAGGTGGATGTCTAAGTCCGAAACATATATCTTATATATGCCAATATATCCAATATATTCCCTAACCTTTTTTCCTCTGAATCAACTAAGCCTTGGCTTTGGCACAACAAACTTAATGATCCTAGTTAAGCGAAACCCATTGACCTTGGAAAGCTTCGTAATTGATGTCGATGGACAAGAAATGATCTTGACTTTGGCCAACAAATCACAACTTGGACAAGACACCGATATAGAACAAAGCCTTCATGATTCAAACACATCCGCGACGGACAAAGGTCTTGCCTTTGGCCAACAAACCAGTGCCAATCTTGGATCTTGAGTAAGAATCACTCAATGAATGAAAAATGCTTAATATGTGTTGAGGGTTTTTCGCGTAATTGGAAACCAATTAATTATCTTTGTTAAGGTCTCATCATCATACACCCTTAAACATGCATTCTAAAAAACATAATAAGGCGCGTATAAATAAAATAATAATGATATGCAGATGGATACTTTAAAACATTGTTCCTAGAACAAATCTCTCCATTTTCTCTCTCCCACTAGCACAAGTATTACTTCTAACCAATTACATAATACTTCTAAAGAAACCTTATTTACATTGAGGGGAATAGGTGAGAAGAGAAATACACAGAGTCAAGAGGTAATAGGCTGGACACGCAGGTCCAATTAATAAATTCTAAATTTATTACAATAATTTCCAAAATTACCCTCACCCATCTAATATCCATCTGATATACATTATTCATACATCGCATCCATGTATTCACACAAGCATGTTATTAATCAATCTAATCTAATTAATTAATCTGAAAATTAATGACCATCCAATGTTCAAACAACGATTTGATTTTGCGCGAGTCCAACTCATTTTGTGAATAAGTACTCAAAGTACAAATTCACAAATTATATTAAACTACAAAATTAAATCCAATTCAATTTGTATTTAACACTAATTCTATATTTAATTCTAAATTAAATAATTATACTTTAATGTACCTTTACGACTTATATTCTAAATCTAATCGTTACGGGTCTCAAAGCCCGATTAACATCCAATGTCGTTTAATTAAAGTCCAATGGGCTTTTAATTAATTTCTTAAGGCATGGGCTTCGGCAACCAAAGCCTAAGTAAGGAATCACCATTTATGCCTAGAAATCAATTTCGGCCCATTAGGCCCAATTAAACTTTAAAGGCCCAATAGTTATATTTGAACTTTATGGATATGGTTTTGGGCCCAATTGGATCCAACCAATTAGCCTAAACCAAACTTGGCCCAACCAAGCCCATAAAGCCCAATTACAACTTTAAAAGCCCAATTCCAAAATAAGCCCAATTAATTTAATTCCAAAATTCCAAATTTCATAATTAAATCGACCTAAAGTGTATGCCATAATTAATTAACTAAATTAACATTTCCAAAACATCAATTTACATAATTAATCATGTTCATTATCATCGACACATGTCCAACACATTTGAATCAAAAATCAATCATTTTCCATGCTACATCATTCATGGCAATTTAGGGTTTTTCATGTCTGATTCCGAATTCAATCCAATTAAATCTTAAATCAACATTCCCCAAATGATTTCAACTCATCCAATGATCAAAATCAAGAATACCATGACTTAGGGCAACTCCAAGTATTCAACCAAGCCTTATATATTGGGGAAATTTTATCCAATCCAATTTTCATCAAATTGACAATGCATAACACTATGTTATCATAATTTAAGCATATCCAAACAATCAATTTCACTCAAACATGCTCAAATCAATTTTGTCCAATTTTACCCTAATTCAATTTTATGGTCAAAATGGCTCTTATACCATTGTTGGGTTCCTAGATTAGTCCCAAGATCAATTCAAGCAAGAAATCATATGTCAATATAATAAAGAAGCATGGCGGAATCATACTTACATTGATCGGTTATGCGATGCGAGGAACAACAAAAATTAACTCATGAAGCTCACGACATTCTCCCCTTTTATACTTCTCTATTTTCGGCCATGGTGGTCCTTAAAGTTCCAAGCTTTACGTGTGATTCCATGCCCACGGGGGTAAGTTTCCCTATCATATTCGCAAGACCCCGAATGTGTGCTAGCACTGGTGAATATTTGCAACAAATCCTCACTATTTTCCTTTGTGTTCTTCACGGTAAAATGGAAAAACAGGAGAAAATATTGGCCTTTGGCCGAGAGAGTGGGAGAAGAGAAGAGAGATGTGTTAAGTTGTTGTGGGTATTATATTTTTTTCAAAACTAATACCAAACTTTTGCTTTCAAAAAGTCAAGGCATTAAAGCCAATAACCACCTCCATCAATCAATGAATAGTGACAAGGTGTCATTCACCAAAAAGTGACAAGACTCCTATCACATGAATGACTAATGATGTGACGCGTGATGGGATTTATGGGCCACACTCGATTCGAAATGCGAGCGGTCCCGCAAACACTCCCGGGCTCGGGTTTGCTAATTCCGAATTAACAAATTTTTCATTGCGTCGTAATAAAATTAAATTTAATTAAATAATTATGCCTAGCAAAATTACTATTCACGTCACTAACGAATTAATTCTAAATCAACTCGTTTGCCCGAATTAAAATCTGATTTTAATTCCGCATCGAAATCCTATTTCGTTTAATATATCGAATATATTATTTTATAGATTAATTCCAAATTAATCGTTATCTCTCTTTAAATAATATTTTATCCTATATAAATCATCTCCGTATTTAATCTCAGATTAATTTTCTCTCTCTTATTTATTAATCCCAGATTAATGAAGTGTCAGTCATACGTCATCGGTGAATCTTCGGGAAGTGACCCATGAGATCCCCGGATATGTTGGCAGTAAATGCGGTTGTCAGACTATCCGAACACATACGGACCTAGTACTACGTTTTTTACCGATTTACAAGACAAAGTTGGCTTCTAGCAAAGCGACATGCCTACCCAATTCTCTAGAAATATTCTTAAAGGAATATTATAATCTATATCAGGCGTAGTATACGTAGTATTGTGTATTTCGATCCAGTATCGGAAGTTCACGTGCAAGGCCTAAGGCTAAAAATGTCTGTCCCGTACGAAGCACATATCGGATGTCTGGTAACTAGTCTCTATAATTAGATAAACATGACCTAGTCATATTATCCCGATGACTGTAGTACTTAAGAGTACTAGTTCCGTATCCTACGTGATCATCATCTCCACTATAATTGAAGTGATACTTCCATCTTGAAATCACACCCAATACACTACGATTCTCAATATACCAAGAAGAGGCGTACACAGAACCGGTTAAAGCCTTGGATGACCAAAACCAAAGTATATTGATTGTCGCAAGTATTAGCGATGCAAGTCTCAAGTTAAGACCAAATACACCTACCCTGATTCGGACTTCCATAGACATGTAGTTATACTACCAATGGAATCCGAGGGGTATATCCAGAGCGAAGCTGTTTTTCATACCATCGGTAAAACACACCTTCTATTACACTTGCTTAAGTATCCAATACCCAAATATATGAGAACTATACCGTTATGATCCCACAACGCGCACAAGCGTAATACTAGCCTATTCCGCATTATGGATGTCCAATCTCGATAATACTATGACTAGGGATATTTAATAATTAAACCTTCATGGATTCATACTGTCTCATATCATCTCAATCCGGAACTAATCATAAGGACCTTCTATCATTTATATATCTTGGTAATCCAATTACAAATGATAAAAGAGTAATTTCCTTTGTCATATAGTTAATTTGTACAATAACATCGTGTTCTTTACAAATAGTGATGTTATGGGTCATAATTGTCCAACACATATATAGATTGATCTTAATCCTAAGTGTACTACGAACTCATGCATGGCAGGCTATGTCTTTTGATTTACAAATGTGAGATTGGTGTAGTAGTTTGTTTTGTAGCTGGGAACGTTTTCCATAGACATGGAGTTCACTCCTTCTTGCGAGAAGTAGATGAGTATCTTTCTTAAGGGTTGATTCGGTACTTGAACGATTTGAGCGCTCAAGTCTCTCTATTACGAATAGAAAGATTAAAATTCATAATAGTTATGAATAAATCATTCATTAGAGAATCAATGGTACTTAAGGTAGAACTAATTAGAGGGGTATAACGGATATTATGACCCGACTCTAATTACGAGATACTCGTGAATGGTCAATTCATATGTAATGACTATATCGATGGACACCAACTTGATTCGGCTTAATATATCATCTACGACAACGAGAGTTCAACTTCAGATTTTTAGTGGAATAACCCAGAGTTAATAATTCGGAATATTTAATTAAGAGGTTAATTAATATTTCGAGATTATTGGAGCTTGAAACCGTAGGTCCATTTGGTCCCCGTCCTAGCTCAATATACTATAGCGGATTTAGTATAATTGGATAGTCCAATTATATACTTACAAAAGGATAAATATTTTTAATATGATTAATAATATTAATTATGTGACACTTGGAACTATATGTTAAAAGTTAATGTATGATTTGTAAAATAAATGATTATATGATAATTATTTATTATTAATAATTAAATTATATATGATATAATTTAAATGAAGGCTAATGTTGGAATTTCATATTTATGGGTTTTGGAAACCCTTGGTATTACTTTGTTAGTTAATTCATTGAAATGGACATTTACTATTCATATTTGTAACATATATTTGCTTAAAGGTAAGTAAATGAGTTATTATAAAATTAAATAAAAAATTAACTACTATATCTTGTAATGGCCGAAAATACAAGGCTTGAAGAAGGAATGGATTTGTTTATTTTGGAAACAAAATAATTCTTTGCATTGTTATTGAAAGTTATGACTTTCGATATGGTTAATTGCTTATTCAATTTTATAACATCTTTTTAATAATGGTAATTAAAATTTTATGTTACAAAATTTGAACTAATTCCTAGCCTTGTCCGAATTTCACCATATGGGGAGGGGATTGATTGTTTTGTTTGAAAAACAAATTGACCTAAGTATAAAAAGAAAATTTGATTTTCTTTTGGAGCTCTCTCATTCTTGTAACCCTAGCCACCTTCTTCTTCTTCTCTACCATTCTCTCAAAAGTTAAGTGATGGGTTTCTCTAAGGTCCCAAGGATCATTTAAAGCAATGAAACAATATGTGAATACTCGTAAAAGCATGGCGGAATCATACTTACAACGATCGGCTTGGATGCATCGAAGAAAAATATTTTCCTCCTCCATTGAAGCTCACGACAAAGCTCCACTTTTGCTCTCAAAGATTCGGCCATGGTGGTCCATAAAGCTCCAAGCTTTGTGTTGTTATTCGATGGCCACGGGTGGGTTTCCCTATCACCTACGCAAGACCCCGAATGTTTGCTAGCACGCCGTAATTTTTTCCATAAAAATCACTATGCTTCTCCTTCAACTCATGGTGAAACAAGAAGAAGAGAAGAAGAAAATGCCCATTGGGCATGAGAATGGGAGAGGAAATAGAGAAGAGAAAAATGTGTTGTATGTGTTAGTTAATTAATTTCCAAAATCAATTAAACATATACCATTTTTCTATTTCAAAAAGTCAAAGGCAAAAGACAATTAATGCCTTCCAACTACCACATCAACTATTCACATCAAAAGTGATTAGTTATCACATCACTCAAAGTGATAAGTGATTTGATGCCTGATGTGACTAGCGATTTGATGCTTGATGTGACTTGTGGGCCGTACTTGAATTCGAAATGCGAGTGCGCCCGCAAACACTTTCGGGCTCGGGTTCACTAATTCTGAATTAACAAATTTTCGTTGTGACGTAATTAAAGCAAATTTAATTAAATAATTATGCCTAGAAAAATTACTATTAACGTCGCTAACGAATTAATTCTAAATTAACTCGTTTGCCCGAATTAAAATCTAATTTCAATTCTGCGTCGAAATCCAATTTTGTTTAATATATCGAATATATTAATTTATCGATTAATTCCAAATTAATCGTTCTCTCTCTTTTAAATAATATTTTATCCCAGATAAAATATCTCCGTAATTAATCCCAGATTAATTTTCTCTCTCATCCAATTAATCCCAGATTAATAAAGTGCGAGTCATACGTCATCGGTGAATCTTAAGGAAGCGACCCATAAGATCCCCGGATATATTGGCAGTAAATCCGGTCGTCGGACTATCCAACACGTACGTACCTAGTACTACGTTTTTACCTATTTACAAGACATTGTTGGCTTCTAGCAAAGCACCGTGCCTACCAAATTCTCCAGAAATATTCTTAAAGTAATATTATAATCTATATTAGGCGTAGTATACATAGTATAGTGTATTTCGATCCAGTATCGGATGTTCACGTGCAAGACCTATGGCTGGAATTGTGTCTGCCCCGTACGAAGCACATATCGGATGTTTGGTAACTAGTCTCTATAATCTGATAACTATGACCTAGTCATATTATCCTGATGACTGCTGTACATAAGAGTACTAGTTCCGTATCCTACGTGATCATCATCTCCACTATAACTTCCATCTTGACATCACACCCAATACACTATGATTCTCAATATACCCAGAAGAGGCGTACACAGAACCGGTTAAAGCCTTGGATGACCAAAACCAAAGTATATTGATTATTGTAAATATTAGCGGTGCAAGTCTCAGGTTAAGACAAAATACACCTACCCTGATTCGGACTTCCATAGACACATAGTTATACTACTAATTGAATTCTGAGGGGTCTATCCAGAGCGAAGCTGTTTTCCGTACCATCGGTAAAACACAACCTTCTATTACACTTGCATGAGAATCAAATACCCAAATATATGAGAACTATGCCGTTATGCTCCCACAACACGCACAAGTGTAATACTATTCTATTCCGCATTATCGATGTCTAATCTCGATAATACTATGACTATGGACATTTAATGATTAAACCTTCGTGGATTGATACTGTCTCATATCATCTCAATCCGGAACTAATCATAAGTACCTTTTATCATTTATACATCTTGGTGATCTAATCACAAATGATAAAAGAGCAATTTCCTTTGTCATATAGTTAATTTGTACAACAACACCATGTTATGTACAAATAGTGATGCTATGGGTCATAATTGTCCAACAATCTCCCACTTGGCCTATAGCCAATCACTTAGGTGCCTTACACCTGAACTATGTACGGGTCGCTCAAACTTCTGCTGAGAACAAATCTTTCGTCTGTGGATTTAAAAGGTTATCATCTGGTGTGATTTATTTGATCATCACATTGCTACGATGTATGATCCGATGAATCAGATGAAAATAGTTTTAAAGTATAAATTAGATCGTTGATGAAACCGTTAATTCTTTAGCCTGTGCTGAAGCCTAGCTCAGCTGCTAACAGAATTATTTCTAATCTAATTAGAATTATTTAGATCCAAGATGCTACTATTGCTGCGTCAGTTGCAGTAAAGTTCCGCTTATGTTGTTTATTCGGTAACAATATCTTGCTTTGAAGATTTCCAGCTCATTGTTTCGTTATTCAAACTTTATAGTATCATTTTGTGACTTATAGTCGTCTTTGTTGGTTTGGAAACTTGCAGTAGTGAACCCAGTCACTTCAAGTTCTCCTTCTTCATAGTTTAAGACAGCATCCTTAGTTCGTCTAAGATACTGAAGGATGTTCTTAACATCAATCCAGTGACTATCACTTGGATTGGCCTGATTGTGACTCATTATGCTCAAAGCATGTGAGACATCAGGTCACGTACACTTTTCAATATACTAATACTCGGAGAGTGCCAACAACCTTTAGATCTATCCCGGTAGATCCTTATTCCTAGAATAAAGGTTGTTTCTCCCAAGAATTCTACGGAGAATTTTCATGAAAGCCAAGCTTTCACCGATTATTTTATGGGAATGTCATTTCCAAGAAATGATGTACCATCAACTTATAGGACATTCATTGTCAGTGCGCTCCCACTAACCTCCTTATATACTCAAGAATCATTTTCATTTTGAATCAAATCATACACCATTATGATTACATCAAAACGAAAGTTCCAAGAACGCAATGCTTGCTTCAATCCATAAATGGATTGAATAGCCTGCAAATCTTATTTTCTAGTTTTGGTACAACAAAACCTTTAGGATATTGTAAACATCCTCTAAAAGGTTTCCATTTAAGGAAAGTGATTTTGACGTTCAGCTACCATATTTCATAAATGAAACATGCAGCAGCAGCAATCATTATCCAAATGAATTCAACCATGGCAAAAGTTAAAAAGTTTTGTTGTAATCGACACAATGTTGATAACGATACCTTTTCACTACAAGCCCAGCTTAGTACGTTGGTATGTTGCCATCCATGTATGTCTTCCTTGAAGACTCATATAGTACCAATAGGCACAATGCCTTGCGGTACAACAACTAGTATCCAAACATAGTTGTTATACATGAAATCCATTTCGGACATCATGGCACTTTGCCATAATAGGGAGTCGATACCTTGTATCACTTCCTCATACGTAGTCGGTTTGTCTTCCTCAATAAGATTAACATCTTTATGAGGTGAGATCAGAAACCCATACCTCCCAGATTGTCTTCTGACTCTCTCCGACTAACGCGGTTATTGTGTATTCGAAGATTGTGGTATAGTTTCATCCTTGATGAACTATTTTTGTTCCATTAAGGACTCAGTGCCTTGAATAGTATTACTACAATTTTCATCGAGTTTTACTATCCTCACACTTACCACTGCATATCGATATTCCTCTCAGGAAAATCGCATGGCGAGCAACAATTAAATTGTTCTATTGTGAGATGTATAAGTACTGTACTTTGGTTACCCTAGGATAACCTACAATTAGTCACTTACCCAATTTGGCTTCTAGTTTGGTATCATCCAAACTTATGCCTAGCATACCCAAATCTTCAGGAATGAGGAAATCCGATTCCTTTCCTGTTCATATTAAATATGAATTATGTCTAACAAATTTTCATGGAACCTTATTCTATATAAGTATTGCACTGTTAAATGCTTATTCCTTGAAGGAAAATGGTAGCTCATAGCGACTCATGATTAACCTTATCATGTCTAACAAAATTCAGTTTCTCCGTTCGGACATATCGTCAAACTGACGTATTCCGGGAGGAGTCCACTGTGAAAGAATATTATACTCTTTTAAGTAATTGAGAAAATTATTGCTTAAGTATTTTATCATGGTCTAACCATGATGGTATAAATACTTTAGCCGATTTGTTTGTCTATTTCGTGTCGAAACTTTAAAAGTTTTCGATTCATGTTTCTAAAGAAACACATAACCATAACGTGATGCCACATCCGTAAAGGTCACGAAACATTCATTATCCAACTCCAGCCTAGCTAGAAATGGGCCCACTTACGTCACTATGAACGAGGGCTAATAAATCGATGGCACTTACACTTTTACCAAGTAAAAAATGTATTTTAGGCACTTTGCCCAATAAACTAGATTCGTAGACATTATTTGAATAGAATCAAATCCATCCTAGTATCCACTCTTCAAAAGTGTGGATATACATGTCTTGTTTAATGTGTCCCAGACAACACTGCCACAAATAAGTCTTATCTGATCAAATCAGTATGAGTTACTGTTTGTCATGTTATATGTTTGAGATTTATTCATATTCAAAATATAAATACTATTATTCACATCTAATGTGTTATCTCTATATCATCTTTATAAAATAAAACACTTTAGTGTTCTAGAATATAAAGGTATACTCGCAATGAGTTATACTCGATATAGAGATAATGTTTCTAATCAAACTAAGTACATTATAATAGTTTCCTAATTTAAGTACACACCGGAAGAGTAGTTCCTCAACTTAGGTATCTACAGTTAAAATGGCGACTGTCGTCCCGTTTCTGATTCACGGATCAATCTCATCTAAAGTCAGTATCCTACTTATCAGCAGATTCTACACATAAGTACATATTTATGTATCACATTTAGTATCTAAAATCTAATTTTAATACTAGTAGCGAACATATTTATGACAAACATATTTGAAGTCAGAGCCTTGCCCGTCTTCATTTCCTTCATGTCTACCTGTCCATACGGCAGTCACGCTTCAGTGACCCCGTTTGTCAAAGTTTAGGCAGACATCTTCGGATATGTCCTTTGTCTTCCTAGAAGACTATAATGATTTTGCCTTTGCCCTTTCCTATGTAGGGAACGCCTTCCCCCGCGCAGCGGAAGCGGTGAGGCTCAGGAACCGAACTTGAAAATTTTTTCTGCTCTTCCCTTTGCTTGGCCGAACCACACCAGTGGATTCACTGATGTTTTGGACAAAATCTCAGCTCCGAAATAGCCCCGAAACAGTCCCCGAACAGCCCTTGAACTACAGTGAAATAACGGACTGTTTTGGACACGTTATAGGCGCGAACTACACCCAGTTCCAGGTCTGATTGCGCCACTCACTGCTCAATTTCAGATCTGAATTTTCTCCCAAAAACAATCCTAACACAGCCCTAAAATTATCCCAAAGTGTTTCCCAAAATCCCGAATGAAAACCAAACAAAACGGAACACCCTGAGAACTTGTATCTGCGCAAATTACAGGGATTCCAGGGGCTGGTTGTCGTGACTTGTGTTAAGTATTTGGGGATGTTTTTCAACGTCACGAGGTCTTCTGAACTATGACTCGACACTAACGGAGGGTAGTGTGGGCTACACTCACAAATTAATCTCTAAACCGTTTAGAGAATAATCACACACACCAAAAGAATTCTCAACTCTTGAGAGCTTGAAGAATGAGATGGAGGCTAGGGTTTTTGATTTCTTGGATCTGAAAAATTAAATCATAATTTTTCTTTTATACTTATTGTTAATTTGTTTCATTAAACAAATCAACCACTAGTCCTCTCAATAAGTCAAATTTCGGCCAAGGGTGGGGTAGGATTCCTTGTTTGATTTTGCTTCTAAAATAAACAATTCTACTCCCTTTAGGACTCCAAATTTTCGGCCAAGGGGGATTTAATTTGGATTTGATTTTGTTTCCAAAACAAAACAATCATATCCCTAATATGACTCCAAAAATTCGGCCAAGGTAGGGACAATTAGGATTTGATTTTGTTTCCAAAACAAACAAATCATATTCCTTATCCAATAAGGAATCCTACCTTGGTAATAATCCTTAGCCTCATTAAATTATATCATATATAATTTAATGTTCTAATTTAATAATTATCATATATAATTATTAATACTTTATATTAACTTTTAATATAAAGTCTCATGTGTGATATAATTATTATTAATCATATTATAATATTTATTCCTTTTGTGAGTATATAATTGGACCATCTAATTATATTAGCTCCGCTATAGTAAATCGAGCTAGCACGGGGACCAAGTGGACCTACGGTTCTGAGCTCCATAATCTCGAAATATTAATTAAGCTCTTAATTAATTATTCCGAATTATTAACTCCGGGTTATCCACTAAAAACCCGAAGTTGCACTCTCGTTGCCGTAGATGAAATATTAAGTCGAACCAAGTCGATGTCCACCGATATAGTCATTGCATACGAATTGATCCTTCACGAATATCTCGTAATTAGACCGGGTCATAATATCCGTTATACCCCTCTAATTATTTTTATCTTAAGTACCATTGATTCTCTAATGAACGATTCATTCATAACTGTTATGAATATTAATCTTTCTATTCGTAATAGAAAGACTTTAGCGTTGTAATCGTTCAAGTACCGAATCAACCCTTAAGAGAGATATTCATTTACTTCTCGCAAGAAGGAGTGAATTCCATGTCTATGTAAAATGTTCCCAGCTACATAACAGACTATGCCCCCAAAGTACGTAGTTATTGGTTGGGATTGATGCACCAGCCTCACCTTTGTAAATCAAAGGACATGTCCCGCCATGCAAGAGTTCGTAGTACACTCAGGATTAAGATCAACCCATATGACCATCAAGTAGATTGAAATGACTTTCTTGTTTAACAGATGTTATAAGAATGTCATTTCTATCTGGGTCCAGTCCTATATGATCACATCATATA
Source organism: Zanthoxylum bungeanum (assembly GCA_019454045.1). Taxonomy (NCBI): domain Eukaryota; kingdom Viridiplantae; phylum Streptophyta; class Magnoliopsida; order Sapindales; family Rutaceae; genus Zanthoxylum; species Zanthoxylum bungeanum. The sequence goes on along the minus strand of SKCR01035548.1, from coordinate 28,579 downwards.
AGGTGCCTCCATTCTCATGTCTCTACATGGACGATCCGGATAAGATCGCCATCCAAATATAGAATGGACCGTAGCTATAGATAAACCACAACAAACAAAGTACCGGTTTGTTTGCTCTCTATGGACTATTTAAGATTACTAACTTCAGACTTAAATCCTCTGGTGCATGACACTCATGCACCAAGTCTTGAAGGTACATAAGAAATCTATGGTATTTATGAAGATATATAATATCCGAAAATTAAAACAAACAATTTGATAAATGAATAATGCATCATTTTATTTCTATGCAAAAGAAACCGTTTACATCTCATGTAGCTATAGGGCATACATCCCAACATTTTACACCTCATAAGTCTTTGGCCAAGCCTTGGCCATCTGGGATATTGAAGTAAGATGCGCCTTTCGCTTCTTGCCCTTTTGCAAACTTTGGTTTTAGGTCCTTGAGCATAGCCTTTAAGTCTCCAAGAGTTTACTATTGCAATTAGTTCTTCTAATATCTAAGAATAAATCTATGAAAATCCTTCAATTTCAATATCATACTATAAGTATCTAATCCTCGATTCTGATTAAGAAATTAAGGAGTCTATGTGGCAAGCTTAATGGATTAAGCACTAAAGTTATGATCACATGAATATTCCAAATATCATGTTCTACTATTTGCTTAACTCCGGGCTTAGGCCCAAGACGTCACTATTATCAAATAAATTAACTTCTTGGTTTTCAGGACTATCCTGATTCATTATTCCCAATTTGAAAATTAAAGTCGCTTAAATATATTTTCTTCAAAGATTATGTTTTAAACATTTAATCTTTCAGTTATCTTGATTTTAATAGTCCAACTATTTATTTATTATAATGATTACTATAGTCTAACTATATAAACAACTATAATTTAATTAATTAAATTCAATTACATTGATTACTATAATCCAATTATAAAATCAACTATAATTGAAATAGTTTGAATACAGTCCAACTGTTTAATTAAAACAACATTGAATATTAGTCCAACTAATATGTTTATTTATTGACGAAAAATGAAATGTGCACGTATGGCAAGTATCTAAACGAAATTGCAAATCTAATACTTGCCTCCCACTATTTTTCGGCGAGCCTCTAACCCTCTGTTGAGTACTCGGGAAACCTTGTTTCCTAGGGGCTAGGATCCCCGTTAAATAACCACAATCTTGACTTTGGCCAACAAATTGTATGATACTTAACTAGGTAGATCTCTAAGATCAATTGGATCCCATCCAATTCCTAGATCCAGTAGGCGGACATCCAAGTCCGAAACATATATCTTATATATGCCAATATATCCAATATATTGCCTAACTTTTTTCCTCTGAATCAACTAAGCCTTGGTTTTGGCACAACAAACTTAATGATCCCAGTTAAGCGGAACCCATTGACCTTGGAAAGCTTATTAATCGATGTCGATGGACAAGAAGTGATCTTGACTTTGGCCAACAAATCACAACTTGGACAAGACACCGATATGGAACAAAGCCTTCATGATTAAAACACATCCGCGATGGATAAAGGTTTTGACTTTGGCCAACAAACGAGTGCCAGTCTTGGATCTTGAGTAAGAATCACTCAATGAAAGGAAAAATGTTTAATATATTGGGAGGGTTTTTCGCGTAATTGGCAACCAATTAATTATCTTTGTTAAGGTCTCATCATCATACACCCTTAAACATGCATTATAAACACATAATAAGGCGCGTAAGTAAATATAATAATGATATACGAATGGATACATAAACACATTGTTTCTAAAACAAATCTCTCCATTTCCTCTCTCCAGCTAGCACAAGTATTACTTCTACCCGTTACATAACACTTCTAAAGAAACCTCATTTACATTGAGGGGAATAGGTGAGAAGAGAAATACAAAGATTAATGAGGTAATATGCTGGACACGCAAGTCCAATTAATAAATTCTAAATTTATTACAATAATATCCATCTGATATACATTATTCATGCATCGCAATCATGTATTCACACAAGCATGTTATCAATCAATCTAATCTAATTAATTAATCTGAATATTAATGACCATCCAATGTTCAAACAATGATTTGATTTTGCGCGAGTCAAACTCGTTTTGCGAATAAGTACTCAAAGTACGATTTCTTGAATTATATTAAACTACAACATTAGATCCAATTCAATTTGTATTTAATACTAATTCACTATTTAATTCCAAATTAAATATTACACTTTATTAACGAACATTTGCGACTTAGATTCTAAATCTAATCGTTACGGGTCTCAAAGCCCAATAAACATTCAATGTCGTTTAATTAAAATTCAATGGGCTTTCAATTAATTTCTTAAGGCGTGGGCTTCGGCATCCAAAGCCCAATCAAGGAATAACCCCATAAGCCTAGAAATCAATTAGGCCCCATTAGGCCCAATTAAACTTTAAAGGCCCAATAGTTATATTTGGACTTTATGGATATGGTTTTGGGCCCACTTGGATCCAACCAATTAACCTAAACCACACTTGGCCCAACCAAGCCCGTTAAGCCTAATTTCCAAAATAGGCTCAATTAATTAAATTACCAAATTCCAAATTTCATAACTTAATTAACCAAAGTGTATGCCATAATTAATTAACCAAATTAACATTTACAAAATACCAATTTACATAATTAATCATGCTTATCATCATCAACACATGTCCAACACATTTGAATCAAAAAATCATATCATTTCATGCTTCCTAACTCACGGCAATCTAGGGTTTTCTATGTCTGATTCCGATTCCAATCCAATTGAAACTTAAATCAACATTACCCAAGTCATTTCAACTCATCCAATGAATCAAAAAAAAATCACCATGACTTTAGGGTTCATCACCAATTCGGCCAAGCCATTAATTTGGGGAAAAATTGATCCAATCAAATTTTCATGAAATTGATCATATCCAACTTCAATTAAACAACATTCAAGCATACTCAATCAAAAAATTTCATCAAATCATGCTCAAATTCAATTTACCCAATTTTACATTAATAAAGTTTCATGCTCAAAATGGCTCTAATACTATTGTTGGGTTTCTTTAAGGTCCCAAGGATCATTTAAAGTAATGAAACAATATGTGAATACTCGTAAAAGCATGGCGGAATCATACTTACAACGATCGGCTTGGATGCATCGAAGAAAAATCTTTTCCTCCTCCATTGAAGCTCACGGCAAAGCTTTTGCTCTCAAAGATTCGGCCATGGTGGTCCATAAAGCTCCAAGCTTTATGTTGTTATTCTATGCCCACGGGTGGGTTTCCCTATCACCTACGCAAGACCTCGAATGTGTGCTAGCACTCCGTAATTTTTGCCACAAAAATCACTATGCTTCTCCTGCAACTCACGGTGAAACAAGAAGAAGAGAAGAAGAAAATGCGCCTTGGGCGTGAGAATGGGAGAGGAAAGAGAGAAGAGAAAAATGTGTTGTATGTGTTAGTTAATTAATTTCCAAAATCAATTAAACATATACCATTTTTCCATTTCAAAAAGTCAAAGGCAAAAAGCAATTAATGCCTTCCAACTACCACATCAACTATTCACATCAAAAGTGACTAGTCATCATATCACTCAAAGTGACAAGTGATTTGACATCACATCACTCAAAGTGACTAACGATTTGATACTTGATGTGACTTGTGGGCTGCACTTGAATTCAAAATGTGAGTGCACCCGTAAACACTATCGGGCTCGGGTTCGCTAATTCCGAATTAACGAATTTTTTTTGTGACGTAATTAAATAAAATTTAATTAAATAATTATGCCTAGCAAAATTACTATTCACGTCGCTAATGAATTAATTCTAAATTAACTCGTTTGCCCGAATTAAAATCTAATTTCAATTCTGCGTCGAAATCCAATTTTGTTTAATATATCGAATATATTAATTTATCGATTAATTCCAAATTAATCATTCTCTCTCTTTTAAATAATATTTTATCCAAGATAAAATATCTCCGTAATTAATCCCAGATTAATTTTCTCTCTCATCCAATTAAGCCTAGATTAATAAACAACGAGTCATACATCATCGGTGAATCTTTAGGAAGCGACCCATAAGATCCCCGGATATGTTGGCAGTAAATCCGGTAGTTGGACTATCCGAACATGTACGTACCTAGTACTACGCTTTTTACCGATTTACAAGACATGGTTGGCTTCTAGCAAAGCACCGTGCCAACCTAATTCTCCAGAAATATTCTTAAGGAATATTATAATCTATATCAGGCGTAATATACGTAGTATAGTATATTTCGATCCAGTATCGGATGTTCACGTGCAAGGGATGGGGCTGGAATTGTGTCTGCCCCGTACGAAGCACATATCGGATGTCTGGTAACTAGTCTCTATAATCGGATAACTATAACCTAGTCATATTATCCCAATGACTGCAGTACATAAGAGTACTAGTTCTGTATCCTACGTGATCATCATCTCCACTATAACTGAAGTGATGCTTCCATCTTGACATCACACTCAATACACTACGATTCTCAATATACCCAGAAGAGGCGTACACAGAACCGGTTAAATCCCTGGACGACCAAAACCAAAGTATACTTAGTGTCGCAAGTATTAGCGGTGAAAGTCTCAGGTTAAGACCAAATACACCTACCCTGAGTCGGACTTCCATAGACACATAGTTATACTACCACTGGAATTCCAATGGGTCTATCCAGAGCGAAGCTGTTTTCCGTACCATCGGTAAAACACAACCTCCTATACACTTGCATGAGTATCCAATACCCAAATATATAAGAACTATACTGTTATGCTCCCACAACACGCACAAGTGTAATACTAGTATATTCCGCATTATCGATGTCCAATCTCGATAATATTATGACTAGGGACATTTAATGATTAAACCTTCGTGGATTGATACTGTCTTATATCATCTCAATTCGGGGTTAATCATAAGGACCTTTTATCATTTGTACATCTTGGTGATCTAATCACAAATGATAAAAGAGCAATTTCCTTTGTCACATAGTTAATTTGTACAACAACACCATGTTCTGTACAAATAGTGATGCTATGGGTAATAATTGTCCAACATTGAGAAACTCCATTGAAGAACACGAAGAAGAAAAACAAATATTAAGTGTGATAAAATCTCTAAATCGTTTAGGGATTTATTTTTGTAAGTGTAGCCCACACTACTTTTCGTTGGTTGTGAGATATAGCTCGGAAGACCTTGTGGCATTGAATCAAAATCATTATTCTCTTCATCTCTATCTCACGGTAGTGAGACTATTTTATTATCCATTGTCGTGAATCATGTAATTGATTCGGGGCTTGGTTTGTTTCGTTTTAATTCTGGATTTTAGGAAACACTTAGGGAACCTTTTAGGGCTGTATTGTGGTTGTATTTTGAGTGAAAAAATCATACCTAAAACATCATTTCCGTTGTGTAACGGGTTCAAAACAGTCCATTATTTCACTGCTGTTCGGGGACTGTTTCGAGGGCATTTCTGGGCTGAAATCTTGTCCAAAACAGAAGTAAAATTTCAGTATAGCTGCTGGTCAGATTCGGTTAAAGGAAGGGGAAAGTAGAAAAAATTTTCAAGTCCGATCCGTGTGCCTAATCGCTTCCGCTGCGCGAGAAAAGCATTTCCTACAGTCACAACTATTTATTCTACGGTCTTTTACATCTTTATCATATATAAGATTATATTGATGAAAATTACTTAATTTTATTCATAATAAAATAAAATGTACATCGTATTTACCATAAATAAAATAAAATTTGGCGCACCGAGCACCAACTCCAATATTTTCTCCCACTTGCTCTAGTGCCAAATTTGATAATATCTAATACCCATTGCCTCTACATGTCTATCATATAGTCTTGGAGGCAAGACTTTCGTAAGTTGGTCTGTTATGTTGTCCTCTCCAGATATTTTGCATATGGAAACATCTCCTCGAGCGATGATCTCACAAATAATATGGTACTTTCATTCCACATGTTTCGATTTACAATGCGCTCTGGGTTCTTTTGCTTGTGAAATGACACCACTATTATAACAGAATAACGGGGTCGAATCCTCAATGCTTGGGACAACTCCTAATTCGGTGATAAATTTTCTAATCCATACAACTTCTTTTATAACATCTGATGCCGCAATATATTCTGTCACAGTGGTGGAATCAGTTGTTGATCCTTGTTTGGAACATTTTCAACAGACTGCAGTATTACTAAGAGTAAATACAAAACCAAAAGTAGATTCTCTATCATCAGATCTGAATGAAAGTCAGAATCTGTATATCCTCTAATCTGTAAATCACATTCTCCATAAATAAGAAACTTATCCTTAGTACCTTTTAGATACTTTAGGATATGTTTAATGGCCATCCAATAGTCATTACCTGGATTTGATTGATATCTGCTAGTAACACTTACTAAATGGCTAATATCAGGTCTCGTATATAACATGGCATACATAATATTTCCTAAGCATGATGCATAAGGTTGACTAGACATTCTAGCCTTTTCATCTTCCATCTAAGGATACATCTTCTTCGAAAGATGAATGCCATATCGAAAATGTATATTAGCAACTTTACAATTGCTAAAGTTATATGTTTCTAGAATCTTATCTATGTATGAAGATTGAGATAACCCAATCAGCTTGCTTTCTCTATCTCTATAGAGTTTTAAACCAAGTATATAGGAAGCTTCACCCAGGTTTTTCAGTGACAAGTTTTTACAGAGATATGCTTTAACACCCTACATCATTCCAAGATCATTTCCAATGATCAGGATGTCGTCAACATAAAGCACTAAGAACACTATCATACTCCCACTAAATTTCTTATAAACACAAGGTTCTTCTTCATTTTTAAGAAAATAGACAATCAGATTACCTCATCAAAATGAAGATTCCAACTACACGAAGCTTGTTTAAGCCCATAAATAGACTTCTTAAGCTTATATACCATGCCAGAATTTTGGCTGGAGACAAAACCCTCTGGTTGATCCATATAGATTTCTTCATCAAGAAATCCATTAAGAAAAATCGTTTTGACATCCATTTACCAAATATCATAATTATGGTAAGTAGTGACAGCCAATAAAATCCTAATAGACTTTACCATCGCTACTAGTTAAAAGGTTTCATCATAGTCCACACTTGGCCTTTGAGTGTAACATTTAGCAACCACCCGGGCTTTGAATGTTTCAACCTTCCTATCAGGCTCGCACTTCCTTTTGTAAATCCATTTACAACCTATGGGAACAATTCCCTCAGGAAGCGGAATCAAGTCTTATACTTGATTCTGATGCATAGAGTTCATTTCGAAATTCACGACTTCCTGCCATTTAGCGAAATCTATGTCTAACATTGCTTCTCTGTAGATATATGGATCAGTCTCCTCAATAATGAGCACGTCAAAACTCTTATCTTGTATCAAATCAAGCATTCAGGAGGCCTCGATATCATAGTAGACCTACAAATAGTGAAACTAGAAGGTTCTGCTTCTTTCTGAACTATGATTCATCTATCGGTCTGTCATCTATAGGTTGGACTTCATCAAGCTCAAACCTTCAATGATTACCACCTTCTGTCAAGAATTCTTCTTCAAGAAATATGGAAAAACAAGCTAAGAACACATTTTGATGCTCGGGTTCATAGAATTGATATCCTTTGGAATACGAAGGATATCCAACAAACCTAACCTTTTGCCCTCGAGGAAAAAGTTTATCTTGTTGCATTACTCTTACGTATGCAGGACAGCCCCAAACCTTAATATAATTAAGGTTCAGTTTCCTACCAACCAATATATCATATGGAGTAGTGGGAACTACTTTAGAAGGAACCCTATTCAACAGATTTGCAGTAGTTAGAAGAGCATACCCCACCAAAAAGTAAGGCAGATCTGTAAAACTCAACATAGATCGGACCATATCCAATAAAGTCTGATTTCTCCTTTTAGACACTCCATTGTGCTGTGGAGTACCCGGAGGAGTATATTGAGCAAGAATCCCATTCTCTTTAAGATACTCGATGAATTCACTACTCATATATTCACCGCCTCGATCTGATCGAAGGCATTTGATGAATTTATCAGTTTGTTTTTCTACTTTGTTTCGAAATTCTTTGAACTATTCAAAGGTTTCCAATTTAAGTTTCATCAATTAAACATAACCATACCGTGAAAAATCATCGGTAAATGTTATGAAGTAAGAAAAACCATTTTGAGCAGTGTGACTTATAGGATCACATACATCACTATGAACGAGCTTCAATAAGTCAGTGGCCCGATGTCCAACACCAGTAAATGGGGCTTTGGTCATTTTACCCTAAATACAAGATTCACAAGTTGGAAAAGATTGTATGGTTAGATTATCAATCAAACCATTCTTAACCAACTGCGTTAGGCATCGTATACCTATATGACCTAACTGCATATGCCACAATTCAATATCAATTATTTCAGATCTTTTACATTTATTATCCCCAATTTCATAAACATATTTAATGGCATGTAAACTATAATGCCTTGCGAATTTGAAGATTTATGTAACAAAAAATTATTCATATCATATATATACATAGAACGATTCTTAATATGTACATGCTATCCTTTTGTATCTAATACAAATAGAGATATAATACTAGCTACATAAGCAGGCACAAAAGCACAATCTTTCAAAATGATACTGCCTCTAGATAGACGAATCTCGTATTCGTCAACGGCTGTTGCAGATAAAGAATCTCCATTCCCAAAATATAGCTGCATCTTTCTTGGATTAAGCATCCTACTGACCCTCGGTCCCTACAACGAATTGTATATGTGAGTCGGACTAGCAAAATCAAAAACTGATTCAGAACCAATGGCTTCACAAGCTAAAGAGATATCAATGATAGGGAAAATAAACATAACTGATGCGGAGGCTCCCTCCCGTCTGACGAAAGCTATGTAGTTTGGACAATTGTGCCTTCAATGTTCAATCTTTCCATAGTGGTGGCACTTGTCCTCAGCGTATTTTTTTCTTCTTCGACTTGCCTGGCTTTTTAACTTTTCCTTTGGGAGGAACACCAGAACCAATCTTCTTTGCCTTTTTCTTCTTCTTCTTGCCGATCTTGTAGATTGAGAAGAAGAAGAACTAAGTAAAGAGGATTTTGAGATAAGTGTCGGCACACCCTTCTTGATGTCCTCCTCAGCAGTCTGAAGCATCCTATGCAACTGAGTATATGAACAATGAATACCATGCATGTTGAATTTTATAATGAACTGGGAATACGCCAGTGGGAGTGAGCCAAGGTTCAAATTCCTGCCCAAAGTCTCATTCAGCTAAAAGTCAAACTTCCAAAACTGCTCAATGAGATCCATCACGTGCAGGACATGTGGACTCACAGGCTTGCCATCAATAAAACGAGCGTGAAATAATTCCCTAGAAATTCTATATACCAAGGTCTGCTCCTGATTTAGAAAAATCTTCTGAAACTGAGTTCTAATACTCTAGGAATCAGACATATTAGCATATTGCCTCTTTAGATCAGAGACACAAAACAGAGAATGAGTGACCTAACTCTCAGATCATCATCATTCCATTTCTGAAATGTCTTATTTTCTTCAGGTGTAGATTCCGGAGCAATATCCAACGGTACTAGACTATCCATTACATAACCCAACTTCTTCGATCTCAAGACTATCTTAAGATCTAATTTCCATTCACTAAAGTTTTCAGGACCAGTTAGTTTGTTCACATCCAGGACACGAGCAAACGGATTAGAGGAAGTAGTAGTTGTCATCACAAACTTTACAAAAGATACGGGAGTTGGTAGATAAAAGCAATTTCATCAATATCATAAACATCCAATATATCATGGATTTTTAATATAAGGATGCCCTCTCATTATTTTACATAAATTGAAAATCCCCAAACAAAATACGAGAATTCAATAATTAAATTAAATTCTATAGCAAAAAATAGACCTCACAAATATATTTGAACACACATCATTAGCATATTGTGTCCAAATATATTTGAAAGTAAATAACAATTATCAATAACATCCAATGTGACTCTTTAAAATAGGTCCTGAACCGTTTTCGATCCTCACTGCTTTGGCATCTATTGTATGGGGCGTATTCAAGGAAATTCAATGTATATATCCAAGGTACTAATGCATCATTTCACTGTTTTGGCATCTATTGGTATGCACGTTCGCTCGAATTTATTTCTTATTAAATAAGTTTTTATCGGTATAAATAAATTTCCATTAACCATAGCTACACCACTTTGGCAGATACAACCATGGTATCAAGAAAAAATATTTATATCCATATTGACGAGACGGACCCATTAGTGTACAATACACTTCACAAAAGACAAAGCCTTATTATGAAGATTTTACAAACACGGTCAAACAACCAAAATAATTAATCCAATCAATTAATTCTCATTCATGTGTAAAATCAATTGATTTAAATATCAAATATTTAAGGCATGAAAAATTATTTTGGATGTGGGATCAGAAGTTTTGATACCATTTTGTTATAGTATACGTAGTGGAAGGGTGCGGCGGAAGGCAAAAATGGTTTTTAAACATTTTAAAATTTTCCGAGTGAATTAATAAATATCAAATATTTTTAATTCACCCAAATAAGTTTAAATATATTATTTAATAACATAATATATTTCGAAACACGATGAATTATTTTACGAAAATATTTTTTGATAAATAATATGCGTAATAAGTAAATGTTCAAACTGGTTGACCAACACCGAGCCGGGGCAACCCCGTCACTCGAGCATTGTTCGGTCATCCTTTAGGCTGTCGAACAGTGCCCAGTGTGCTAGTTTCACAGCTAGCATGTGGTGAGCCCGTTTTGACGTGAATTTCACCATTTTCTCGCGTTTTCACCCCGAAATAATTTTCGGAATTTATCCACCATAAAATACACATCCAATATCATCCAAATAATATATTTTTACATGAAAAATATTTTTTTTTAAGAGGCCAAATCAAATCTGATCCAGTTTATTATTTTCTCCAATTTTCATGCCAAAATTCAATTTATTCATAAAATTAATCCAATTAATTTACACCAAAATTAAATCACCATAACATAAAGCCTCAAGAATAATTCAAGGTAATATTAGAGTGGTAACATCACTATAGAATGGTAATTTTATTTAGAGATTAATTCCCCAATTAATCTTACAACACATGCTTATTAAGAAAACTATTAAGGTTATATAAACAATTAACACCAAGTTTTTTGCTCAAATACATATCCAATATTAGAGTGGTGACATCATTGTAGAATGAAAATTTTAATTTTGAAGATTAATTTAATAATTAATCTATTTACACATGCCAAATAAAGAAACCAATTAAAGTTTCCTAAGTAATCAACATCAAATTTTAGTTCATATACATATCCAAGATACATATAAGTTTAAGACATGCAAAATATATATCGAATATATATTTTAATGCTTAAGAAAAATAAATAAGAAATTGGAAATTGGAAACTTAAATTACCTTAATTCCGAGCACCAAATTTTCAATTTCTTCACCTTTGTTGTTGATCAACTTAATTAGAACCCTAATTCCCTTTTTCTTTATTTTCTCAACACATGAGATGAGACTAAGGCTTCACAAAATGAAACAAGTTTCATTTATATATGAAACCTAAGCTTGGCCGAAACATGGAGAAGCAATTTGGTCAAAATTGCTTTCTACTTGGACCAATTAATTTGACACAAGTTTCACCTTATCAAAATGCAATTATCTGATTTTGTTAATTATATTCCATGTTTTCAAAACACATAGATTAGCAAATCATAATTTGCCATTTAATAAGAATATTCTAAAAAATCTTATCTTAAATAAATAAATCAATAATTTATTTATTTATCTAATTAATAAAAAGACAAAATAAATACATGAGAAAATATTCCTCCATTTTATTATTATTAATAACTAATTAACACTTAATTAATTAATTAATAATAATAATAAAGCAAGTGTCAAAATATATATCGAATATATATTTTAATGCTTAAGAAAAATAAATAAGAAATTGGAAATTGGAAACTTAAATTACCTTAATTCCGAGCACCAAATTTTCAATTTCTTCACCTTTGTTGTTGATCAACTTAATTAGAACCCTAATTCCCTTTTTCTTTATTTTCTCAACACATGAGATGAGACTAAGGCTTCACAGAAAACAAGTTTCATTTATATATGAACCTTAGCTTGGCCGAAACATGGAGAAGCAATTTGGTCAAAATTGCTTCTACTTGGACCAATTAATTTGACACAAGTTTCACCTTATCAAAATGCAATTATCTGATTTTGTTAATTATATTCCATGTTTTCAACACACATAGATTAGCAAATCATAATTTGCCATTTAATAAGAATATTCTAAAAAATCTTATCTTAAATAAATCAATCAATAATTTATTTATTTATCTAATTAATAAAAAGACAAAATAAATACATGAGAAAATATTCCTCCATTTTATTATTATTAATAACTAATTAACACTTAATTAATTAATTAATAATAATAATAAAGCAAGTGTCAAAATTTTATAGGTTAATAATGTGTATTCAATCTAATTTGTGTATCGTATACAAATACACATTATTTAATATGCATGTGTATATTATGAATAATCTAAATTATCCATAATTAAATGCCCAAATGCTCAACGAGTGCACTTTATATTGTGGGACTCTCTAGGTTCAAGTTTATCTGTCATGTAAACTATTTCCATGTCCGTAATTTATCCACTCACAAATTACGACGACCACAAATAATTGAATTGAACCATCCAAGTCGAAATCATTGTATATATATAGTCTTTCTGTCATAGGCTATCCAAATTGTTCCGGAGATATAGATTAAACGTCAAATCTCCACTATGAACCATTCATGTGTCGTGACATAGTTATGATTCTTCAGTAAATATTCGAAACTCATTTCAGAATCATACATCGGCCAAGGATTTCAAAATATCACAAATTGGACATCTAAATCCTGTACACGGAACTGACAAATCCTCTCTGGATACATCACATGATATCATGAGTATCGGTCTATATCCAACGAGTAGGAGGAGGTCTTATCTTGAAAGATCCGTTGACGTGACTGTCATCAAAGTATAGAGGATATATTACATATCCACAGTGTATCTCAAGTCAAAGGAGCTAATATGTTATTTGACTCTTAAAGATTCCTATTGACGTTGAAGTACCATCTTTCAAAATCTTTAAATGAGTCATTCAGTATTTATCCAACAAATACCTACGTGTTTATATGAGTCTCCCAAAACTCATGGTCTACTGAGATAAACCATTAAAACAATTCTAATATACAACATGTACCGGTCTCATGGGTTTACTAACTGACCAAGTATGTAAACCTTGACTAGGAACATTTAAGAATGAATTGTATTGTGATATTCTCAGTAACAATTGCAACGCTTTTGCAATTATGTCACAACTATTCATTCTATGGTCTTTTACGCTTTTTTCCATATATCAGATTATATTGATGAAAATTACTTAATTTTATTCATAATAAATAAAATGTACATCGTATTACAATAAATACAATAAAATTTGGCGCGCCGAGCACAACCTCCAACACTTTACACATAACCAAATATAGTTTCAAACAAAACAGAACTCATTCATTTCAAATCATGTCATTCTATATCATATATATATATACACGAAATCATAAATCAACTCTATATACGAACATATCCAATAGCACATACATCATTGTATGATTGACAACATAGCACATATAACATCACACTATCTAAATGATTTGTGACTAATCATAAACTTACATACACACTCTTATAATAAACATAATCTTTTATATAAACAAATACATCTATCGTCACAACTAGAAGTGACGTATAATCATAGTGCTCTTATGATATTGATAGTCTGAAATCTGTTAGTTACTAATATCATTTAAAATGAAAAATGAAAAACGTAAAACGTAAAATGATCTCTTTCAAAAACCATTTCGAAAATATATTTGAAAAACTCTTTTACTGTAAACAAAAATCAATTTCAAAATCCATCATCGTAAATCCGTATCGAGCATCCAGCATAACTCACTGGATGAAATATAAACAAGCACCTTCGGAAAATAAATAAAACAATCCTCTGTCGACAGATGGTCGGGTCGGCCCACTACAATTGGGCAAACCCCTATACGAGCATCACGACGGAAATATTTATATCAAATTATAAACTATAAAAACCATATACGAGGGCCATGACAGAAATATATCATATCATATCATATCATGAAAATATCAAAATACATCAAAATCAAAATGTTTCCCTCAAAACATAATATGTGTAAAAAAAATATAAATCTTTGATGAAAAGTTTTCAAAATATATATCGATCGTCCACTGTTCAATCGCACACACATAACAAAAAGTGTACGGACCATGTCAATAGGGTAGTGGGCTAGCCATTTTGTGATGGTCTGGACCCTATAACGAGTGCCCCAGGGGCCAATCCGAAATGAAACATAAACGAGCGCCTCAGAGGATTCAAAAACATAAAATCATCAAGCATCGTGACGGAAACAGGTTTTCGAGCGTCCAGACGGAAAAAAGTTTTACAGTTTAAAAATATCAAAATCATTTTCGAGCACCGAGACAGAAACATATGAAAATGTTAATCAAGCATCGAGGTAGAAACATTTTCTTGATTCTTTATAATCAAAATCAAAACCTTTGAAAACTTTATTTATCTCTTAATTCATTTCCTTTCTCTTTTCAAAATATTTTATGCCAAAAACAAATACCAAGTTTCCAAAACATGGTTGAAAATATAACAATTCACGATTTAGACTATCAACATCATAGAATCTCTCGTACCTAAAATCATATTGAATTCACATTACTTACTTATACATGTACCTATATAAACCACATACATTTAACTTAATATACCTATACATATACATATACATATACATATACCTATATAAACCACATACCTTTAACTTAATATACCTATACATATACATATACATATATATTCATAGCATACAAACATCTACCGACAATTTGAATCATCCATATCAATCAATGTCATAGTACATCATACCATATACCATAAATCAATTAGCAAACATAAGACCTATATAGTCTATACGTAGCAGAAAACTTACTCAAACAATCGGATACCCTGTAGCTGCAGTCACCGATACCTAAACCTTTGCTCTGATACCACAACTGTAACACCCCAAAGGCAGGATGCTACCAGGGAGACGGGATTAATCCATCTCCATAAGCCTCTGAATTCGCCGAAAATTCGGCATGATGTATCCTAAAACTGGACAACCTAGATCGAAGACCAGCATCAAAGTCAATCCAAGAATACTCCAAACCAGTAAAATGACCTCAGGTCTATACAAATCTCATCTAAATCATATCCTAAGAGCTTCGCCCACACTATCTATTAACACTCAAGGGCTCTATGCCCACCATATCATAAACAATCAAAACTTTAATTTATTAATACAAACCACATGCTTAGCACGATAAATAAAATAATAAATCAGATATCATAATCTTCTAAAAATTTTCCTAGGACACTTGCGAGGGTGACTAACGCTTGGGTGATCCATGTCTCGAACATGACTTCAAAGTTGGAGTGGTTGACCCATCTCCTAGCCAACCTGTAAAACTAGCAACTGGATTGGTGTGATATATAAAACTCGTAAGTAATCATGCTAGTATTACAAACAAACAAATTGAACATACCAATAGTTTATTTCAAGTTCGATTTATTAGCTTATTATTATCTTATATACTTAACCCATGTCAAATTCTCATGTATACATATTCACATATACACCAAACTATTAACCAAACATCCAAATCATACAATATGTCCTTTTACATAGAAACCATTCAAATCACAAGAAACTTGAAGTCACATTCTTAAACTTTATTATGAATGCACATCTATGAAATACCATCAATTCGGTAAACCAAATAAACGTTCTTCTATACCAAAACAAACCTCTTTTATCTTTCTTGAAATACATTAATCTTACAATAGCTTAACATTCGAGATTCATATGCACTCGTACATACTGTAGCTCACTTTTTTATATACATGCAATTATAATTTTAAAGTTCTTAACACTATACATACGTTCCAATACAATCTAACAAACAAACGTTATAACAATATAATGCTCACATTATTTTTTCAATTCATTCAACCATTTCACATAAGCATACAATATCCATATATTTTGCGAGTTCTATCATAAACACATACACACAGACATATATGCAATCATCGTGTAGCCAACCACGGAGCGCACATAACAATCAATACACCAAAGAACACATTGTCAAATAGTACAAAAATATGACTAGCTTACGCACACAATGCTCGTACGAGATTCATTACCTATTTTAGAATAGGTATGACATGAATTTTATTCGAACAGATTCTTAACCAGCTCGACTACTACACCCCGCGAGAATCTCAACCAATCAATATACACGCATCACACATAACATATGACATAATTTTATCACACGATCTCACATACGCAAGCACATACATGTCAAACATTGCTTATTATTTTGTATATATGTAAAACCAAACATATATTCATACGTATTACTTCGAGTTCCCATGACATTGTGTTTAACAATCTACATATTTTTTACTTATTAATCAAATACACACTGTTTCCAGAATTCTAATCAGAAATATTAATTCATAAACATATCTGTTGATGGTGTTTTTAGGCACTTAGTATTTAAGACAGCTCGGTAGGGGCAAAGGAGTAACTCTCTTCTCGGTCAAAATCATTAAAAGCCGACCCGGTCATATGAGTGTTATAAACAGTGAGAGATCGAGCACTGTTATCAGTAATCGACCACTTGGGGCCAGCGACCGGACATTAATCAGATCAGCGGAAATATTCTCAGTTCAAATGGCCAATATAACCGACCTCGTGAAGACCGAGCATATGACGGGACATGCTCCAGAAGATAAGATACCCTATCCTTACAAGGCAAGATGATAAGTAATCCTATTTTTGAAGGGTAAGCTGGTAAGCCAGAGTCCTAATGGGATAAAGGAAGTAGGGGAAGTTTTTAACTAGGAAATCTTGTAGGAAAAGGAAACTATCTCAGACTGGGAATTCTTGTAACAGAAGGAATCTGATTTCTTCACCATTATAAATAGAAGGGTAGAGTATGTAGAGAGGTATCAAGATCGAGATCAAGATAGGCATCAGAATCAATATCGATCTCCTTGTGATTAAACTTGTAAGCACAAGTGACAAAGTTTCAGTAATAAAAGAGCAGTTCAGTTTGTCTCCGTGGACGTAGGTCGGATCCAAATCCATCGAACCACGTTAAATTTCCTTATCGATTGGTGTAATTATCCATCTTTTGCTAAATTTGCTTTTGGTTCCCTCACAAACCAAACAAATTCACTATTGAGGGAGGATTGTCCTGGGGTAATATTCTCATATTGCCCTGAGACCAAAATCAGCCGTCAACAGTTGGCGCCGTCTGTGGGGAATTTCACAACAAAAAGTAATTCACGAAAAAGACAAATGGCAGAAGGCGGAAATCATCAATCTTCAGGGAGTCCAGCGACAGACTGGATGAAAAAGATGGAAGAAAACATGAAATCCATGATAAATCGACTGGAGAGAATGGAGGGAGCAAATAAACCTGAAGCCGGAACCAGTCGAAGAAAATGAGCGGAAGGGAAAATGGTGATGGACGAAAGTGAAGATGATGGACCTAGGAGGAGGGGCCCCTACGGGATAAAGTCCGTAGTTGTAGAGAAAGACTCAAAAACAGAGGACATATGGGAGGAAGGAGGAGGAAGACAATCACCAGATCCCTCCTATGGTAGCCTCCGCAACCCCAGAAGAGAGGAAATGGAGTATAGCGAGAATTTACGAGAAATTTCAAGGCACGAGGAACGTCACACCCGGAGCAATGGACGCGCAGAGGAAAATAGAAGATGACACGGCAACACCAACAGTGAGATAAAATCCTGGTTAAAAAAGGAGATGACCAAGTGGGGGGTAGGCCTCAAAACTGATGCAGGAGATGACAGTGAGGAAGAATCTCCCCTCACAGAGGAAAATAAGGTTGGAAAAATTCCCCAGGCGATTCAACATGCCAACCATGACACCCTATAAAAGGCCACTCCGACCCGAAATCCCACATCGACGGTTTTGTCCTACTGATGGAAGTCCAGGGAGTGGTAGGAGACGCCATCTGTAAAGTGTTTCCCCTGACTTTGAGTGGACCCGCCCTCTTATGGTACAGAAGCCTGGCCCCATGGAGCATCGGGATCTTCCCACAGCTTAAAAAGTCATTCGTCCGGCACTTCAAAGGAGCCTGCACCCCTAAAAAGGCGATAGGAGAATTAAGGCTCATGAAACAGGGAGATGACGAACCCCTGAAACCTTCTTGAGAGATACCACAACATGGTGCTAGAAGTCGGAGGATATGAGTCCCTAGAAGCCCAGAAAGCTTAAAGGGAACCCTAAAGGTCGGGAAGTTATGGACCTAAGAATCCAGGACACACCAGATTATGCTACTGCTCTAGAGGTAGCCCGGAAATTTGTCTTGTTAGAAAGCGAAGAAAAAATCTCCCGAAGGGGGACGGCCATCCGAGAAAGAACAACAAGAACAGAGGTCCCCCGACGACCGGACAGGGAGTTCTGAAAATTCAATCCAAGACCCAAAGAATTCAAACCAATGCCTCGAAGAGATCAGAAAAAGTGGGTCGCGACCCAGGTAAATCATGTAGTCCGAGAAGAAGCATATATTCCCCTGAGCAAGCCACCCGGGGAAATCATCATGGAGATACAGGAAAGAGGCCTCTTAATAGAACCCGACCTCAGGAGATTCCCCCCGGATAAGAGAAACAAGAAATCTTATTGCGTACATCACAATCAGAGGGGGCACACAACGGACGAATGGAAAGACCTACGAGAACAGATGGAGGACCTAGCCCGAAATGGATATCTAAATAGTTATATCAACCATGAGGCCATGGCAGCCAGACAAAGGGAACGAAACCGACAGGTGAACACCATCGCATGAGGAAAAACGTTGGCCGAGGACTCTAACCGGTCAAGAAAAAGCTATAGCCGAATACAGGGGAAAGAAGTGCTGGAAGTGCTGGAAACAGAAAGGAACTCAGTACCACGAGGAAGTCGGTCGATACCCATAATATTCACTGACGAGGATGCTCGGGGGGTGAGTTTCCCCCATGACGATGCGCTAATAATCAAAGCAACAATCGGAGGCACGGAAGTAGATAGAATCTCGTAGATCCTGGAAGTGCAGTAGACATAATCTCCAAGGAAGCTTTAGAAGGCCTGGGAGTAGAGTACGCAACTCTGACCAATGACGGCACCCCCCATATGGTTTCGGGGGTTCAACGGTCGTCCCGCTGGGAAGAATACAATTAGCAATAACGATCGGGACTCCCCCTAAAACCCGAACAATCATGATAAACTTCACGGTAGTGGACTGTATGAGCAGTTACCAAGTCATTGTCGGTCGGCCCTTCATGATAAAACCAAGGGTACAATGTCCTGTTATTACTTGAAACTGAAATTCCCCACCCATAAAGGAATCGAAGTTGTATGTGGGAGCCAGAAAATAGCTCGTAGCTATTTTGCCACTCTCTCACGAGAGACCCTCTGCGTCGAAGAAGGCGCCAAGAAGAGGCAGAGGGGCGAGACGGAGAGAACACAAGAAAAGAACCATGTCCTCGGCCAGAAAAAGTTGCCCGGCTATGAGCAGCTGAAGAATTAGAAGAGATAAAACTGTTCGGACCGAAAAAAAGCATAAGGATAGGGGAAACCTGGACGAAACCCTAAAAAGAGCCTGCTAGAATGCCTACAAGAATACCAAGACATCTTCGCATGGGGACACAGCGACATGCCCGGGATCGACCCAAATTTCATCAGTCACCGCCTGGCGGTAAATCCGTCACACAAGCCGGTCAAACAAAAGAGGAGAATCTTCAATCAAGCGGGGTGCAGGGCAACGGCGTCCGAAGTAGAAAAACTGTTAAAAGCTGATTTCATCAGGGAAGTCAAGTACCCAGAATGGGTGTCGAACGTGGTACTGGTAAAAAAGTCCAACGGAAAATGGAGAATGTGCATAGATTTCACCGATCTTAATAAAGCGTGTCCAAAAGACAGCTTCCCTCTACCGAACGTGGATCAGCTGGTAGATGCAACAGCCTGCCAAGGACTACTAAGTTTCATGGACGCCTTCTCTCGGTACAATCAGGTCAGGATGCATCCTACAGACGAGGAGAGGATAACTTTTATCACTGATCAAGGACTATACTGTTACAAGGTAATGCCTTCGGACTAAAGAATGTAGGAGCAACTTTCCAAAGACTGGTAAACAAGGTTTTCAAACCACTCATCGGCATAACCATGTTGGTATATGTGGACGACATGATAACAATGTCCAGAGAACCAAGAGGTCACGTGACCGACCTAAGGAAAACTTTTGAGCTGCTGAGGAAACATAATCTAAAACTCAATCCAGAGAAGTGCGCATTCGGAGTAGCCTCAGGAAAAGTTTTAGGCTACATGGTGACTTCCCGAGGCATAGAAGCCAGCCCCCAGAAGATACAAGCCCTACTGGATTTGAAATCCCCCAGAACAATTAAAGAGGTACAAAGTCTATCAGGTAGGGTCACCAAGCTCAACCGATTCATCTCTCGGGCGACCGACAAATGCCACCTCTTCTTCAAAATCATCAAGAAGGACCAAAAGGGGATCGACTGGGCACCAGAATGCGATGAGGCCTTCCAGCAGCTAAAGCAGTATCTAACACAGCCCCCGCTCCTGGCTAAACCCCTCCCAGGAGAGACGTTATACTTGTACTTGGCTGTTTCAAAACACGTAGTGAGTTCAGTACTAGTGCAAGAGGCCGACCAAGTCCAGAGACCAGTATACTATGTCAGCAAAGCTCTACTGGATGCAGAAACCCGTTATCCCATGCATGAACTAGTCACCCTCTCCTTGATCACTGCAGCACGGAAATTACGACCTTATTTCCAGGCCCACCCTATCGGAGTTTACACCAATCACCCCCTACGACAGATCTTACAAAAACCGGAAGCCTCGGGAAGGCTAATGAAATGGTCGGTGGAGCTAAGCGAACACGATATTTCTTACCTCCCAAGGGTAGCAATAAAAGGGCAGGCCTTGGCAGATTTTGTTGCAGAACTCACCGAACCTCAAATATTGACTACGGAGGAAACCGATGGGAAATGTCAGTGGACGGATCTGCTAGCTCACAGGGTAACGGGTAGGGATCGCACTATGAAACAACGAAGGAGAAGAAGTGTCGCTTGCCTTGAAATTTGCCTTCAAAATCACAAACAACGAGCCGAATATGAAGCAATCTGGCCGGATTAAGGCTGTGCATGGTAATGGGAATCCACGACGTAGTAGTAAGGAGTGACTCTCAGCTCGCCATTCAACAACTAAAAGGAGAATTCCAGGCCAGAGAGCCGACTATGATAGCCTACTTGGCCGAAGTAAAAAAGTTGATGGAGAAAGTAGAGAACGTACGCTTCGAGCAAATCAGACGAGAAGACAACTGTGAAGCAGACTCCCTGGCCCGACTCGCATCCTTAATGAAGACCAAGAACCCCAGGATAATTCCGCTCATATACCTCTGAGAAAGAAGCATAAGGGAGCCGGAGGTAAATATAGTAGAAGAGGAAGGAAAAGACTCATGGATGCTACCGATTAGAAGATACCTGGAAACAGGTGAAACCCCTGAAGACAAAAAGGAGGCCAAAAAGCTAAAACTCAAGAGCACCAAGTTTTCCCTGATCGAAGGGGTGCTCTACCGGAGAGGCTACACCGTACCCCTCCTAAGATGTTTAGCAGAAGAAGAAGCAGATTATGTGCTCAGAGAAATTCACGCGGGCATCTGCGGAAGCCACGCCGGGGGAAGATCAATCGCCTTTAAAGCCTTAAGATAAGGATTTTACTGGCCGACCATGCACCAGGACGGTGTGAGGGTAGCCCAAAGATGCGAAGAGGTGTCAGAAAAATGCCAACATCCACCATCAACCGGCAGAGCAGTTAACCACCCTATCCAGCCCCTGGCCATTCGCGCAGTGGGGGCTAGATATCATAGGACCAATGCCAAAGGGACGAGGACATGCGAAGTACGCAATAGTGGCCATAGACTATTTCACAAAATGGGTAGAAGCCGAGCCACTAGCCACCATCACGGAAAAGAAGGCCACAGAGTTTTTGAAGAAGAAAATTGTCTGCAGGTTCGGAATTCCCCGGGCGATAATCACCGACAACGGAAAATAATACGATAGCAAGGGATTCAGGAAGCTCTGCGAAGACCTCCAGATCGCTCTAAAATTCACCTCGCCAGCCCATCCCAAGTCAAACTGACAGGATGAGGCAACAAATAAAACTATCAAGGCAAACCTTAAAGCTCGGCTCGGATCATACAAGGGCTTATGGGTCAAAGAATTACCAGAAGTACTATGGGCGCATCGGACGACCTACAAAGATTCCATGTGGGAGACACCGTTTTCCCAATCATAGGGATGTGAGGCCGTCATTCCAGTAGAAATCGTGGTAGCAACTCATAGGGTCCGCCACTTTGAGAATGAGCAGAATGAAGAACTTATCAAAACCACCTCGACCTGATCGAGGAAAGGAGAGAGAAATCAGTCATGAAAGTAACTATCTACCAACAAAGAATGGCCCGCTTTTACAACAGAAGAGTTCAAACCCGCTCCTTTCTCTCGGGCGACTTAGTGTTAAAAAGGGTCACCCTGAACACTCGGAAACCAGAAGAGGGCTCATTAGGTGCCAAGTGGGAAGGGCCCTATAAAGTCACAAGGGTGGTAAGACCAGGCACCTACATCTTAGAACATCTAGACGGCACGCGAGTGAAGAAACCATAGAATGCCGAGATATTAAGGAAATACTTTCAGTAGACCCTCTTTCTCCCGAAACAACCTGACAAAGGGCCGCACAGGGAGTTGTAAAAAGGACAGTATGTCCCCGAATATGAATAAAGCTTTTTATTTCTCACCCACTTTCAAAAGACCCCAGGGACATACTTAAGCACAATAGACCGATGTCAAAAACACAAAAACAAAGAAACACAGAGAGAAAACACGGTCCCAAAAAGAGACAATACCCCTGCCGCATCCAAAAAAAAATCCTCAAGCACTCATGGATCCCTACTCACTCGGTCATACGGCTCAGGGCTGGATTACGTTCCGCCGAGGCCACAGGATTATTCAGCTCGGGGTCGGGTTACGTCCCATCGAGTCATGCACGCTGGTCTGGGGACAGAACATCGCCCCAGAAACGGAGCTTCTCTCAGCTCAGGGTCGGGTTACGTCCTACCGAATCATGCACGCTGGTCTAGGGACAGAACATCACCCTAGAAACGGAGCTTCTCTCAGCTCGGGGTCGGGTTACGTCCCACCGAGTCATGCACGCTGGTCTGGGGATAGAACATCGCCCCAGAAACGGAGCTTCTCTCAGCTCGGGGTCAGGTTACGTCCCACCGAGTCATACACGTTGGTCTGGGGACAGAACATCGCCCCAGAAATGAAGCTTCTCTCAGCTCGGGGTCGGGTTTAAAGCCCCACCAAGTCACGCTCATTGGTCTGGGGACGGGACATTACCCCAAAACCAAGTTTCAGCTCGGGGTCCTCGGGAAACTCAGGGACATACTCGATGCGCAGGATCCATGAGAAGCATAGCACGGGGAGGGATAATACCCCTGTGGCGATTACTTGCTCCAGTGTTACCGAACATAATTGAACACTCCATGATCCTCACATACCCGATGTAATGGATCCGTGAGAAAACATAGCACGGGGGGAGACGATGCCCCTGTGACGATTGCTTGCTCCAGTGACACCGGACCTAATGAGGAATGTGCCCTTAGTATCCCGGACACTCTTTGATCCATTCATCATTTGGATCCAAGAGAGGCGCAGCACGGGGAGGCGTTGCGCCCCCGTGGCGTGTGCCTGCTCCAGCGTTGTAAGGAGGAGCCCTCGCATAATGTACAGGTTCCACAGTGACCTGACGAAATAGAGGATGTGCCCTCACCATTCAAAACGCTCACCTGATCCAAATCCTGGTTCACCGGGATGCTGAATTGAAAGGTTCAGAATTATGTTTTGGAGGCCTCAGACAGGACGCTGTTTGAGACATCCGTGCTGTTATTTACACTTAACGTTTTGCTTTGGGACAAGTGCTAAGCCACCCCCACCTTTTGATTTTATTTGTCATAAATTCGTTTTTATTTTTCACTGGTCTGGCAAGGGGACGCCCGTTCCAGACTCGGTAGGGCTTCAAAAGAGGATCTCCTTCCCTTCTAAATAAGTCCCAAAATATTAACCGGCTCGGGGCTGGATTCGTTTCGCCGAGGCCACTTGGTTGATCGGCTCGGGGCTGGATTCGTTCCGCCAGGCCACTTGGTTGATCGGCTCGGGGCTGGATTCGTTCCGCCGAGGCCACTTGGTTGAACTGAGTTCTTGTGAAAACTCTTTTGTATATTTTATCATTTCTGAAAAAAAATATATTTGAAAATCAGTTTATGAAAACCTGTATCGGAGAAGTTTGTATATGAATATCTGATGCATGGGGACATTACGTATCGTCATCCCCCATATGTAAAATCTAGCGCTTGGGGGTGTCCTCCGTATTTAAATATCTATTGATCTTAGGACGTTACGTCTTACCGTCCCCCAATCCATAAATTTGGAGCCGGGAGTGCGGATCTATGCTACACTCCTGACTCAAAATCTAAGATCTATGGGCATTAGTCATCTCTAGTCCTGAACTGCATATGCATACAATATCTGTATCCGTAAATTCCATATCTGAGTCAAGTTACATACTGGGATGAGTTTTTCCCCATGCCTTGAGAAATTATAAAACCATACTTTAAAAATCATCACTTTCTAAAATATTTCTCAAAATATTTTTATTCATAAAATATATAAAAATAATCTTGGCTAAAGCCCTATGTGCGGAAAAGTAATTTTCAATTTAAAAACATATGAGTAAATAAAATCTTGAGAAAAGAGTCCATTCACAGATTTGGGATCTGGCTGACATCATTTTGCCAAAGGAAATTGATGTTCCTGCGATGATCTATAAGTGATGAACTTAATTAGTATTCAAGTCGTGAATTATGCTTGTAACCTAACATAATATGTGTATATATGCTGATACAAACCCTTTGGGTGGCCTCTAACATCTTAAGATGGAACTGGAATGGCTAAAACTATTTTCTGAAAAAACCTGGTCACACGTCACAACACTGGCCCAAGGGCGTCGTGATGCTTACGCAAGTAGCTCAGACATGAGCTTCCTCTACTTCCACATCGCGACACAAGGGTTGGACATTACGACTCCCACACGATTCGCGACGCTAAGTTCTGAGTGTCGTGACATCAATCAAGTAGGGACGAGGCAGTGAGCTTCCTCTGCTTTTCGTGTCACGATACTAGTTCTTGAGCCTCACGACACTCATATTCCAGAACCGAATCAGGGAGTAATTTTTCAGTACACGTCGTGATGCCAGGAGTGCACATCATGATGCCAATCTATTTTCAAGACCCAACATCAATCCCCTAATTCTATTTTTCAAACTTACCCCCACAACATAGCAACTCAAGCACAAATATACAAATCATCAACCACATACCCTTCTAACATTTCACCACATCCAATCTTAACCAGCCTCAACTTAACTCATTATCTAGGGTTTCCTAATTGGGGATTTCTCATAAACATTACTTTTTAACACAATAATCATATAAACTACATCAATCATAACCTAACACAACCATATAAAATTGAACAAAAACTCTAACTTTTACATCATTGAGTTATCAACTCCCAAATACCTTAAACTTATATTATATCATCTTCTAGTGTATGAACCTCAACAAATTATTATCAAAACATTAAAAATATTTCCTCTATAAACTAAGAAATTCGGCCTTTTTTATACATTTTACATCTTGACCTTACTTCAATCATACTTAGGCACAATTCATTCTAAATAACTTCATAACATGCATTAAGTCTCAAATTCTTGCCCACCCTTCTCAAACAACAAAGCCCCAATTCATAGGATTTCTAAATATGAAAATATAAATGAGGAATGAATGTTCATTTTCTTAAATAAGAAGAATAAATAAAAAGAAAAGGCTTACTTGTATATTTATGAACTTGATCATCAACACCATTTCTCCACAATTTCCATGAGAATCAAGAAAATTTGAGAGCTTTCCTCTCTAATAATGACTCACGTTTTTACTTCTAAAAAAAGATGAGTGAATAGTTTTATTTATATAAGCAAGGGATAATTTTTGTGTAATGAAATAAGTGGTTGAGATGGTGCCACATCACTCAAATCTAAGTTATTCTCGAAATTACTATAGCTGTCACGTAAATATCAATTTGTGACTCACTTATGATTTGAGTTTGGAAAAATATCTAGTCTCGATCTTAATTTTCCGACGATATAAAGTTCATAAAAATCAGAGATCGTATGAAAACGTTACGGCCCAAATACCACAAGCTGTCTAGATTTAATCTTGGAATGAATTCCGTATCGGAACTATGAAGAATTTTTTGAATGTCCAAATGTCCAAAAAATCATTTCATAAATGTATACGTGTTCATACCTGATTTATATCATTTAGTGGGCTGTTACATATTTCATATAGTAAAATAATTAGTTATTTAACTAAAAAACCCTAAATCTGTAACCGCATTACTATTTGGTTTAGTGCTCTAAGCATCAATCATATTAATGACCGATTCATGAATACGAACAATCACGTTTTTCATAATATTATCTTTTAATGGTAACACCTCTTATATTTTATATCCATATTCGATCTATGTTAGATTAGATTGAAACTAAATAAGGTATAGTGATGTATATGTTAGACAGAAATCCGAGAATATATGTGGTGGTGGGCAATTACAATGAAGTTTGTAATTGACTTTGGGAGGTGTCATTACTACAGATATATTCTCAAATAAAGTTTCTGGTCAAGATTTACTGACACGAGTTAGTTAGTAAAATTCGTTGACAAACTCACTAAATAATTCCTAATAAATTGCACACCAACATCAATAAAAATTTTCTTGAGTCGAGTTGCGTACCAAGTCCTTTGACTTGAGATACCACTGCGGATGTATGAGTGATCCTCCACACTTTGATAACAGTCACATCACCGATATTTCTAGGCCGGACCTCCTAATATTTGTTGGGTGTGGACCAATACTCATGATGTTTTATCATGTATCCAGAGAGGATCTGTTAGTCACATGTGCGAGATTTAGGTATCCACTACATGATCATTTCAAAACCTTGGCCAAAGTATACTACAGAAATCTATTCTGAGTATTTATTTAGAGAATCATGAATATGTCGTGACATACATACATAGATGAATTGTATATAGCGGGGATTTGATATTTTCATCTATATCTTCGGTATAGTTCAGATACCTATGATAGAGGGACTACACGATATACGTCAACTTGTATGGTTTAGCGCAATTATATGTGATCGTCATAATTTTTGAGTGAGTAAATTATGGACAAAGAATTTGTTCCATGACAGATATACCTGAACATAAAGATTCCCACTAATAAAGTATACTCGTAGAGCACTAGAACAATTTATTATGAATAATATGGATTATTCATAACGTTACACATGCCGAGGTATTTTCGTAACTAATGTATATTTGTATTTATATTTAATACATAATTTGATTAGATAAATATTAGATAAAATTATATGTATGCATTGCATTTTTTCATGGCCCGAGAATGAGTTTCCTTATAGAAGTACACCTGAAAAGTTTAGGAAGATTGTAAGGTTCCAATGCTGGAAGGGAAGGAAAAATACAAAGAACTCCAAAAGAATAGCCAAATCCAAACCAAATCACATATGCCCAAATCCGGCCAGACATAAGCCTCAAAATTTAATCAAACATAATTTATTTACGGCTAGATATATATCGTGTTTCCATTTTTACAAAATGATTTGTCTATTTCATTCAATTTTCATCTTAACCTCACTTTCCTTCTTAAAATTTTTGCTTTAACAAAGATATCATTTCCCCAATAAACATAACTATAACACTATAAAAAGAAAGACAAAACACACAAAAAAGAGGACTTTTAGGAGAGAGAACTTAAACACACAAAAAAGAGACTTTTAGGAGAGAGAACTTTGGAAGAATGAAAAAACCAAAACAGTAATCCTAAGTTTCCCAACTCCAGTAAGAGATATAGCAACTAACCTAAACTTTCAGAGGCGTTTTTGAAGCCAACTTATGCTTAAGGTACGACCTGAGAGCCTTAAAACCTTAAACTTCACATCTATTTTCCAGTTTCTTGACATCGCATGTCCGGTCGGACATAGGGCATATCCGGCCGGATGCCCCCTATGTCTGACCGGAC
>SKCR01035547.1:0-80836 GCA_019454045.1 Zanthoxylum bungeanum | reverse complement strand
TCCAACTGCATCCAAATGAGGATGGTCCACAAGCACATACTCAAGGAAATAATTGTTACTTTAACCAGACAACCCCGATCTATGGGTGGATTCGCAAGGGTGTAGACAAAGGCTCTCACCGGCGAAGGATGGCCCACAACTAGGTCTCCCCAATCAAGGGTTCGAGCGACCAAGTGAGCGCACATTTTTTTATACACTAAGGTACGTGCCAATGAGCTATGGTGTGTGACTGACTGTCAAATGGATTTCCCATTGTAGATTCCCCAGAGGGAGGGTGGAGCGAGGCTCTCTTAAGTACCCTAGCCTCTTAGGCTCTTATCGCTTGGTGACAGGAATAAACAACGAGTCCTCCAAATTAGTCCATCATAATAGGCTACGGGTAGATGGCTATATAGGTGCCTTCACAGCTTTTCCTTCTAGAAAGGTAGTGAATGAAGGAAGACACCAAACCATTACCTAGACTCAAAATGCCTTTGATTAAACCCCCATTTTACCCACTATAGACACGGTCAATTAAAACATAAATCCAAACATTACAAGACAATATTTCGGGGCCGATTCTCTATCCCCAGTGGAGTCGCCAGACTGTGGGACACAGAAACTGGACGACGCATACTATTATAGGCTCGCGGCCTAGTCGGGAGCACGGAGTAGCCACGGGGACTAAACCAGAGAATAATGGAGTCGCCACCCGGTGTGGACCGGGAAAATGAGATTTAAGACCGCACTCACCCCTCGCAAGGGAAGACCTCAAACCGTTGGGTTCGGAATGGTCCCTTACTTATGTCACTTGTAATAAAAGTATTTGTGTAATAATTTAATCAAGCTTAAGTAACACTTATTTCCAAGAGTATCATGCTTCTAAATCTATATGCACAAAGATAAAACTTACACCTAAATTCATGTATTTCACATCTAAGATTGCATGCTTGAAATTACATCAAAGTAGCAACGAACATACAACTTCATTGGCATATTGTTTTCATGGAAACACAAGCATACACTAACCACGCAATCACACATAAAGGCGAATCAAATAATGACGAACATGTGATTTAATAGATATGTCATACTTAT
This sequence comes from Zanthoxylum bungeanum, assembly GCA_019454045.1. Classification (NCBI taxonomy): domain Eukaryota; kingdom Viridiplantae; phylum Streptophyta; class Magnoliopsida; order Sapindales; family Rutaceae; genus Zanthoxylum; species Zanthoxylum bungeanum. Next base: position 79,759 of record SKCR01035547.1, on the reverse strand, counting down.
ACGTGTGGAAGCATAAAAAAATAGCCATTACATGTCCATGTGTAAATAAAAGAGTCAACTAAGTACATAATGCAAAAAGACACTTAAGGATGCAATTAGGCATTAAAGTAAGCATGCTATGATGTGGGGCAAAAGAAGATAACTAATATGGACACAAACACACATGTGAGCATTTTTCCAAGTGGTACGTGGAATTGTATCCCAAGTACAGACCGCGCTACCGTCCATTCGGAATCAGCTACGAAATTTATGTCTGGGTTTCCATCCGATATATCACAAAGAATAATACTCAAATGCTATAACGACATGGATATATGAATTGTAATATGTTACACATTGTACTCATACATGTGGGGAATACAGATGAACGACACCTATACAATCTTGCGTAATACAGAGAAACAATCAGGTTCATTATACGAAGGGATAGCTACTAGGAACAATTATGTATGCAATCTGATGAAAATGACTCAGTTTAGTGGGTGCGCGTTCGCGTACCGTTCGAGAACGCGTTCGAACGGTAAACAGAAGGTTCGAATTCGTATAGCGTTTGAGAACGCGTTCGAACGGTAAACAGAAGGTTCACGTTCGTGTGGCGTTCGAGAACGCGTTCGAACGGAACCAGACCTGATGCATGCAACACATTCATAGATAAACAAATCCATAATGTGGGACCTCACATATCCGATTGGACTCATCTCGCATCCAATCGAGTATACACCAATCGGCGCGGCAAAGCATCGTGGTAAAGGGTTTTAACCCCTCCAAATAGGGGACCTTTAATCCGACTTACTAAGCCCATGCACTCGATCGCATCATGCATACAAAGAATAAAGACAATAATATCAAACTTAGTTTGCCCGATTGAATATTTCTTACATTCAACCGAACACACATCAACCGGCGCGGCAAAGCATCGTGGTAAAAGGGTTTTAACCCCTCCAAATATGGGACCTTTAATCCGACTTACGAAGCCCATGCGCTCGATCGCATCATGCATAAACAAGTAACATGCGGAATTTAAATGACGAAAAATAAATAAATCAAAGCAATATAAAACAAAAGAAGGTGTCGTTTACTCAAGCGGTACGTGGAGTTGTATCCCGAGTACAGATCATACTACCGTCCATTCGGAATCGGCTATGAAATTTATGTCCGGGTTTCCATCCGATATACCGCGAGAGTTGACACATCTTTTATTTTATTCCAAGGCCACAACATACAATATTTCGTAATACATGCATATTTATCTACTCAAGGGCCACAACATGCATTTTAACATAACAATCATGCGAACAATACTCAATAAATAATAAAAATAAAACAGAAAAACGAATGTAGAAAATACCCTCAGGTCTAACCTTTTTTGCCGACTTTCGGACTTGCGTTTCACGGAGATCGGAAGGGTAAAGCTCCTCAACTTCTCCGGTTCACTGGTTTAGCGTCTTAGCTCACTGTTTTGCTGTTTTTCTTGCTGTTTGGCCTCCGTTTTGCTGTTGTTTCCTCTGTATTTTCTGCTCACTGGTCAGGTCACTTTTTTGATGTTTCAACGGACTGTTTTGGGTTTTTTTAAAGGTTTTAAGTGCAGTTTTTTATGTTACCATTTTAAGGATTTTAGGGACTGTTTTAAGTGGATTTGGGCTGCTGTTTGGAGTGATTTAGGCGTGCAGTACAGGGGCTGTTTCAGGTCAGTATTTTTGGGCAGTAATGCCATTAATTGTGCCTGTTTTTTGTGCGCAATGGGGGGGAGTGTTTAAGGCTGTTTTGTGCGACTTTAGAACTGTATTTGAGGCTTATTTTGGTGTGGATTAGGGCTGTGAAAGGTGGCTAAAGATGCGGCAAAGGGGGAGGCTGTCTAAGGGATGGGTATTCGGTGGTGAGAGTGGATGAGATGGAGAGAAATTTTATTGCTTCTTTCTTGTGATTTGCGTGTGATGTCTAGGGATTTTTTGTTTTGATTTGCGTGTGAGTTATGTTTATGAGCTAGGGCCTGCATGTCTTGGTTAGGGGTTGTTTATATAGAGAAGGGCTAGGGCTTCTCCTTGTCTCACAAGGAAAAGATTTGATTTAGTGTTGAGCAAGGAAAGTCAAAGATTTGATGGAGACAAGATTGGTTTAGATTAGGAAGTCAATATCTTTAAATTGGTTATGAGTGATTTAATTAGGCATGATATTTCTTTAATTTAATATATGATTTTGTCTAGTTAGGAAGTTAATATATTTGATTTATCTAAATTAGGTATGATTATATTTTATGTTTTATTTAATTGGTAAATGGTTTAATTATTTTATTTAATTCAATGTTTAATTTAATTAATATTTGATTTAATTTTGGTGTAATTTAAGGGCCTTGGACGTGTGGGCCTCGCAGCAAAACCATAAATACCGACACCTTTCGAACGCCTCTTAGAACGCTGCACGAACGCCCGCAATCTGTTTGACGTTCGAACGTGGTAACGAACGCAGCACGAATGAAAACAGTGAACTTGTGAAATGAACTTGATGACATACTTATTCCGAATTTCCCCTTCCGACGTCCGTTTCCCGCAATATCCTTAACTTAAAAAAGGTAGTGCCTCCAACTGAGACTCATCATCGGGTTTACATGCAAAAATGCAATGCCTACACTTACCCTGAATACACGATTCACAAGTTGGAATGATTCAATGGTGAGATCTGGTATCAAACCATTCCTAATCAATTGGGTAAGGCGTTTAACGCCTATGTGACCTAGCCACATATGTCAAAGTTCAGTATTATTAATTACAGGTAAACTACGTTTATTAATTGCAGTATTCAAAATATCTTTTGAAGTTTGCAATGTATAATGACCATGCTTATTTGGACAACAAAGGATCTGAATATTACGTTTATCATATAAATACAAAGAACAGTTCTTAATATTAATACGATAGCCTTCTGTATCCAATACAAAAAGAGATATAATATTAGCTATACATCCAGGTACAAAATAAAATTCATATAACAAAAGTATCCCTTTCTGCAAAGATGGATCATATAACATGCATCAAATACATAATTACATTTAAACCTTATTAATTAGAGATTTTCCGCTAAGTGTCATACACCCTAAATCTAATCAAATTAGATTAAAAAATGCATGTATAAAGTTAAGAAGACATGATTAAACATTGAATTTAAAGGGCTAATCATATTAGGGGGCCTAGAATCAGACTCGCTCTAATACCATTTTGAAAGGGTTTTACGGCGGAAATCCGGTAACGCAACGGAACAGTGAAAAATCAAAATTTTCCAATTTCAAAACTTTTTCTCGGATCAATTAAATAAACTTATTTATTTAATTACCCAATTATTAAATTATGAAATATTACACAAGAAATCAAATTTTTATGTAATTATCAAATTGCCCCAAAACTTTGCATTTTGTTCATTTTAGTCCTAAATTGTTCAAAATCTTTTTGGATGATTCTAAATCATTACTAAGATGATTCTAACATGTCATACATATAAAAATTCAAAATGCAACATGAAACCCCAAAAAACTTGCCCAAGGCCGAGAGCCTCCAAGCACGATATAATGTGCATTTTGAACTTTCAATGTTCAAAACACATCAAGATGATATCCAATCAACATAAGATTTTATATGTATCATATACACATCCAAATACACAACATAAATGAAAAGCCCCAAATTTGGAAGTGGTCTTAAACCCTAATTTTTTAATTTCATCAAATTGAACAAATTAGACCAAATTAGTAAAATCCAACACTTCAATCATGTTTCTTCTACACCAATCAAGCCTCACCACAACGAAAAAACTATAGAACAAATCTAGGTCATTTAAGAGTGGGTCAATAAATCTAGAATGACAACAAGTTTCTTAAACTATCAAAAGAATGCTTGTTAACATATTAGAAGCATTCTATGACCTTTATACATGCTCAACCCTATCCAAAACTTCCATCCTCTAAAAATACAAAGAATAAAGAATAGAAAAACATAATAACATCACAATATGAAGCCCACAACAAGAGGAACATTTTTCTCTCTAATGGTAAGTTGGAAATACTTACTAAATTCCAAGCTTTTCTTTCTCTCAAGCTTATTTGTCTTCTTTTAATGGAGTTTTAGGTGAGTTTTTTAAGTTAATGAAACCCTAAAATGAAACAAACAATTTATACTCCACCAACAAGCCTTGGCCGAAAATTATAATACCAAATATCTAGATATTTTGATTGTTTTTTTCATTTAATTTTGCCTTTATCAACTTGTTACTTTAATCATTAAACCATTTAATGTAATAAAACAAGTCAACAATTGCAACTTAGTCATTAAAATAAATATCATATCTAAAGATATTTATATTCTTAATTAATTTAATTATTTAACAATTAAATAATTAAATAATTATTTAAATACAAATATATTAAATATATGTATTATATTTACATTAAATATAAAATACTTATATATATTTATGATATTAGTCAAATATCTCAATTTGACAATTAATTAATGTGTATTTGAATTAATCCATCATTAAATGCAAATACACAAAAATTAGGAAATGACATTGGGTCCCTACACATGTACTTTTGTGTTTAACCTTTAAACGACTTATAAATCATCAGTATTATTTATAAATATTGCCCAAGTACTCTACGAGTATATTTCATCAGTGAGACTCTCTAGATTCAGGCATATCCATCAGGAAATCCAATTTCGTGTCCCTAATTTATCCACCCGTAAATTATGACGACCACGGATAAACTCGATGAATCATACAGGTCGAGGTCATGACAAAAGTATAATTCCTCTGTCACAGGTATCCAGATATATCACAGAGATATAGATGTAAATGTCAAATCTCTATGGGGAAAATCCCGTCGACGTCTCTATTAGCAATCTCAAAAAAGAACATTTAGAACTGACTTCTAAAATGTACCACGGGCCCATGGTTTTTATCCTATTGCTAATCATATGGACTACCTATGCTCTGTACACAGAACTGACGGATCCTATCTCGATACACATAGGATCTATCTACACCCAATGAACATGCGGAGGTCTGATCTTAATAGATCGGTGACGTGACTGCCATCTAAGTGTAGAAGATGTCTCATGTGCCCACAGTGGTATCTCAAGTCGAAGAATCACCAGTGTTATTCAACCCGAGAAAATTATTATTGACGTTAGTGTACTATCCATTAAGAATCTTCGGTGAGTCGTTTAGTGTTTATCCGCTATAAACACCTACACGTCTATACTAGTCTCCAAGACTTATGGTTCATTGAGAAACCATTAGAATCAAATATTCCAGTATACAACATGTACCTGTCTCAACGGGTTTACTTTACTGAGCAAGTAGTGTAAACCTTGACCAGGAACAGTCTGAGAATGACAACGTCATGATAATACTCAATGTCATGTTTAAACGATTTTGCAACAGCATCATAACTAGTCATTCTAAGGTCATTATGTCTTTACCATATTAAAAGATATATTATATTATAGAAATTGCATATATTATTCATAATAATAACGTTTTACTGTAGTATTCATAAAGAAATACAATCGGGAATTGGCGTTCTGAGCACCAACCCCAGCACAAGAAACATCACTTCTTGTTAAGCAAACTCGCATTTCTCAATTTTAACATACAGTGAATTATGCCACAATTTTTCAACACTAATCTCAAGTGCATCATGTAAATGATCAGCAAGATTCTCACTATATATTACAATATCATCTAAATAAACGACCATAAAACGATCCACATAATCAAATTGAACATCATTCATCAAATGGTAAAAAGTAGCCGGGGTATTAATAAGCCCAAATGGCATTACCAAAAATTTGTATGATTCATACCTCATCACACAAGTAGTTTTCCCCTCATCCCATTCGAAAATCTAAACTTGCCAATAACCATACATGAAATCCAACTTCGTGAAATAGAATGCCTTAGACAAAAGATCAAATAAGTCTGCCACCAACAAAATTGGATACTTATTTTTTATTTTAACCTTTTTTAAGGCCCTATAATCCATAAATATTCACAATGATCCATCTTGTTTCTTCTGGAATAGAACATGGGCAACATGAGGAGCTTAAAAGGGCTGGATCATACCGAAATCCATCAACTCATCCAATTGCTTCCGTAATGCAATAAGTTCTGGAGGACTCATCCGATATGGTACTTGGGCATGCGGCATAGCACTAAAGACAAGTTCAATCTTGTTGTCAGTAGGTCTTCGAGTAGGAATGGACTTTGGCAACTCTTGAGGCATAACATCCTTGTTCTTTATCAAAAGTCCCGCTACTGTATCAGACATTTCCATTGTCTTTCCAACTTTTACTTTTATGAGTGCCGCCAAGTATATTTCCTCTCATTGCTTCAACCCACTATCAATTTGCAAGGCTGAGACAAACTCTCTTTGTCCATCCACTCACTTGCTCTGGCATACTTTGCCAACAATAGGGAAAAAACATGGTTGGTCCTCATCACCAATGAGAATACCCGCCAAGTAAGGCATCACGACAACATTGGCCTGAATAAAGAACTGATTCCCCAAAATCAACTCAAAATCATCCAACGGGACCACCATCAGCGTACATGACCCATGCCACTGGCCAATTTGAATACTCACTCCCGCAACTTTGCCTTGAACTTGTTTCACTGTTGAGTTGACATCTTTGATACTACTCCCTGATTTAAATAATTTGAGGCCCAACTTTTCAACAATACCCACCGAAACAAAGTTGTGTGTAGCCCCAGTGTCTACCATAACCCTCACCGATTTCCCATAGATGACGGCTTGGACATACATCAAGCCATTATCAAACTTATCTTTCAAAATTACATTAACCAACTGGAGGGGGTTCATCCGACAAGTCCCTGCCAAATCTCTTTCCCCTTCATTTCCTATCTCAGAAGCCATGAGTGCATTCATTTTCTCTCGTTTAGGGCAGTCTTTTGCTCGATGTGGATCGTCATAGATGAAATAACCCTTGTTGTTGTTGTCACCCCTTTGGACTTACCGTCATCTTATGGTTTCCATTTTCCCTTATTGTTCTTCTTCTTACCTCATTCTCCAAATCTTTGAATTTTTCTTTTCCTTTGTCTTTCAAATCTTGTTTGGACTTGGTTGAAGAACTAGGTTTGTAATCCATAAGGCAATCTGCCGCTGCCATTGTCATGGGGAAGTCACACATACCTTACCTATGCAACTCATTTTGCGCCCAATTCTCTAATCTGCATATGAAATTGAACAATTTATCCTCATTTGACATATGTTCCTAATGTCAAACATCAAGGAACTGAATTGCTTCACATAATCCCGAATGGAACCCGTCTGTTTCAAGTTCTTCAAGGTCTTCATCGCGATCCATGTCATGTTGGTAGGGAGGAAACGATCATTCAATTCCTTATTGAGTGCATCCCATGTATCTATCTTGAGACGCCCCATTGTTTCATCATCATCTAACCCAGTTCGCCATCATTACTTCGCATCACCCGCCAAGTACATGCTTGTGATAATGACTTTCTCTGCCTCTAGAACATTAGCAGCCTTGCAGTACTGATCCATGTCCCAGATGGAGTTCTCCAACTCTTTCGCATTTCAAACACCACCAAAAGGTTTTGGTTCAGGAACTTTCAGTTTGGTCGCGGCCTCACCCCCAGCAGGTTGGCCACGCCCCATAGACCTCTTTAGGAGGGAGATTTCCCCCATCATCTCATCTTTACTCACTTTCCACGTATCCACCATATCCACGAAATCCTTGGTGACTTAAGTGATACGTTTCTCAGTATCAATGCATTGCGCTTTAAGTTTGTTTTTGTTGGGGTTTTAGTGCGGGCGCAACGGAAGCACGCAGTTAGGGCGAAATCTTAACTTTAAAAACTTTTAAACTTCCCGAATCAATTATTCAATATCCAATATGAATAATTCATTCATATTTCACCTTAACATATTTATTCGATATCAAATAATGACATAAATAAGTTCGAAACACTACAAAACTTTTATGAAAAATATTTTTCCGCAAAATGGCATAAAATACATTTTTGTCTGAACCGACCAACCAATACACACAGGGGCTGCTCAAGTCAGCCCCAATAGTACTTGGGCAGTTCCTAGGCTGCCCAAACCATGATCAATTCATTGTTTGGATAGCGGACATCCGATAAGCCCGAAACTCACCTAGTAACGCCGTTTTTCATCGTTTTCGCATATTTCAACTCCTAAATAATTTCCGGAAATTGTTCCAATGCTAAAACAAATCCGATATATTCATACAACATACTTTTTATCACCAAAATCACATAAATTCAGATCTGATTTGGTAACCAAAAATATCATTTTTCATGCTTTAAATCCAAATTTCTCAATATTAATCATATTAATACTAACACCAACCAAAGTCATCACAAATGAAGAACTCAAGAATAATTCTAGGTGTTAAAAGAGTGGTCATAACACTCTAGAATAACAACAAGTCATCAAATGATAAAATTGAACTAATATTACACTAATATTATCCAATCTAACTTCACACATGCATCTAGCCTCCAAATCCATCCTCCAAAACAAAAAGCCCAAAAATCTAAGAAAGGTAGAAACCCTAGAACTATTCTAGATGCTCAAGAACAAGAAACAAGTTTTTAAGTATAAGAATTATGAAGATTACCTCCAAATCTCCTAATTTCCTCAAACTTTTTTCTTGATTTCTTCACTTTCTTCCTTGTTTCTTCAAACAAAATTTGGGGGCTTTTCTTTTGTAGAGGATTCAGCCATGGAGGAAAATAATGGAGCAAACAAAATTGTCTCTCTTTAAATACAAGCCAAAACCGACTTAGGAAGGGCAAAATGGTCATTTGGTCATTTTAATCAAATTAAATAATAATAATAGGCTTTAAGTTAACGAATCCAATTTGTAAACTTTAAGCTTATTAGAATCATGCCACATGTTACCAATAATAATCAAACATATTGCATAACAATTATGTAATATTGAAATAATTTAATTATCTAGATATTTAACATTTAAACATCTAATTAATTAATTAATGTGATTATTATTATATATATGTATTTTATTTACATTAAATAACAAATACATATATCAATGAAATGTGACAAAGTCTCATTTAAGAAATAATTAATATATATCAAATCAAATCTTGTATCAAATAAAAATACATATTAATTATTAGTTGACCAAAATCTCATAATGCATGTATTTTCGTTTAACCGATTAAACGATTCGAATTAACTCATTTAATCCGGTGAAGTATTATGAATAATCTATATTATTCATAACGCGTTTCCCAAGTGCTCAACGAGTACACTTCATATTTTGGGACTCTCTAAGTTTAGGTTTATCTGTCACATAATCAAATTTCGGGTCCATTATTCACCCACTCGTAAATTATGACGACCATTGATAATCTCGCTAAACTATGCAAGTCGAGGTCATTACATACGTATAATCCCTCCATCACAGGCTATCAATATTATACCGAGGATATAAATAAGAACGTCAAATCCATAAGTATAATTTAGTCGAATTTCAAATTTACGATCTCTAAATAAGACTCGGAACTCTCTTCCGAAGTATATCACGGCCATTGATTTACTAGATCGTAAATACGTAATGATACATATGCCCTGTACATAGGACTGATGGATTCTATCTAATACTCACATGATATCATGAGCATAAGTCCACACCCAACATGCGGAGGTCTGATCTAAATAGATTGGTGACGTGACTGCAATCAAAGTGTGGAAGATATCTTTTATATCCACAGTGGTATCTCAAGTCGAGGACCACTATGCTATTCGACTCGAGAAGATTCTTATTGGCGTCGGTGTACCATATATTAGGAAATCTTCGGTGAGTCGCTCAGTGTTTATCAAAAAAATACCTACACGTCTATACGAGTCTCCCAAGACTCATGGTTCATTGGGATAAACCATCGGACCAAGTCTCGATATACGACATGTACTGGTTTGAGCGGATTTTACTAATCGACCCGTATTAGTAAATCTTGACCAGGAACTTTATTTGATAATATACTCTTAGTCTCTAAGACATGCTTCCAAGATCTTAAACATGATTTTGAGTGTGAAATAATAAAGTAAAGTTGCGAAAATACTTACATTGATTTGGAGAAATTTCAAAAATTTCCTTATATGGATGAAGCTCCAAGCCTTTTGATTTGTTGTTTTGCCTTGGGTGAGTTTCCATAACACCTCAAATGACTCCTCAAGTGCTAGCTTTGTGAAAATTTGATGAAAAAATTCACTTCCAAGAGAGAAGCAAGTTTCGGCCAATGAGGGAGAAAAAAGAAGAATAGTGTTGTGTTTCCAAAACTAGTTAGGTTGTGTGTTAAAGGTTTACCATAAATGATGCCAACTACTCACATCAATTTTTTACAAGTGATGCAAGTCAAGTGGTCCCACCACTTTTATATTCAAAATTTAAGTTGGCTTCTCCAACACACAACTAAGCTTGGGCCCGGGTTCGTTTAATTCCGAATTAAACAAATTTACCGTCGCTAAATAATTAAATCCAATTTAATTAAATAATTATGCCTCGTAAAATTATTACGATAGTCGCTTACGAATTAATTCTAAATTAATTTGTTCGCTCGAATTAAAATCCAATTTTAATTTCGTATCGAAATCCAATTTCAATTAATATATCCGATATATTATTTTAGCCCAAATAAATAAATTCAATAGAAAAATTCAATTTAACTATTAAATTTATTTTATCAATTAATTCTAAATTAATTGCGTTCTCTCTTCTAGACGAATTTAATCCCAGATTAATTCTGGCTGCAATTAATCACAGATTAATTTTCTCTCTCATAATTAATCCCAGATTTATTCTATTTGAGTCAAATGTCATTGGTGAATCTTTGGTAAGCGACCCAAGAAATTCCTGGATATGTTGGCAGTAAATACGGTTGTCGGACTATCCGAACACATGCGTACCCCATACCACGTTCTTACCGATTTACAAGACATGGTTGGCTTTTAGCAAAGCACCGTGCCTACCCAATTCTCCAGAAATATTCACCGAGGAATATAATTTGTATCAAGCGTAGTAATACTATGTAATGCGTAATACGATCCAGTATCGGATGTCACATGCTAGGCCTAGGGCTGGCTCTGTGTCTGCCCTGTACGACGCATATATCGGATCCCGAGTAACTAGTCTTTGTAATCGGAATGTCATGACCTAGTCATACTTTCCCGATAGCTATAACTTTTAAGAGTACTAGTTTCGTATCCTATGTGACCATCATCTCCATATGACTGAAGTGATACTCCCATCTTGACATCACATCCAATACACTACGATTCTCAGTAAAGCCAATAGAGGAGTACACAGAACCTGTTAAAGCTCCGGACGACCAATACCAAAGTAAACTGATTGTCGCAAGTAATAGCGACGTAAGTCTCAGGTTAAAGATCACATACACGTACCCTGATTCGGATTCCCATAGAAACATAGTCATATTACCAATGGGATTCCGAGTGGGTCTATCCAGAGTGAATTTTTCCCGGTCCAACGGCTAACAGAACGTCTTATTACACTTACATTAGTATTCAATACCTAAATATATGAGAACTATATCGTTAAGCTTCCATAATACGCACAAATGTAATACTAGTCTATTCCGCATTATCAATGTCCAGTCACGATAATACTTCAATTAGGGATATTTAATGATTAAACCGTTCATGGATTAATATTGTCTCATATCTTATTAATCTGATTTAACCATATGGACTTTTGTCATTATATATATCCAAGTAATCCAATTACAATAATGATAAAATAACAATTTCCTTTTGTCACATAGTTAATTTATACAAAAACACAATGTTCTTTACAAATAGTGATGCTATTAGTCATAATTGTCCAACATATACTTCTAGTAGTGACACTTCCCAATGTCAATTAACTACCTTATAACTGCGCACTATAAAATATATTATCGGGTTTTTGTCTAATATATACAAATCACTAAATCATATTTAGTTTCAATCTTATCGTAATTAGGTTGAATATGTATATAAAAGTAAGAAGTACTACCATAAATAAGTAATATTATGGAAAAAAGAATCGTTTGTATTCATGAATCGGACATAAATACAATCCGGATTTGGCACTACGAGCACCAACCCTAAAAATTTCTCCCACTTGCTCTAGTGCCAATCCACGGTATCATATACACATCTAAATATGTATTACATACGCATGGTCCTCAAGAGTTGACCTATCACTCAAGAGGTAGGCAACAACAAGTAAGCCCGCTATAGTATATTGAGTTTGTCCAACAAACCCAATCGTTTCCCTTAGTCAGCATCATTCATATATTGTATAGCCTAAGTTATACATCAATGTGACTCAGATGCGACATCAATATTGTGCTATAACTACTGAGTTGTTTTATGTATTTAGAGATCAAATCCAAATATTATGAGACAGCCTCAAGCACAATACTAATATAAAAACTTCTAATCTATAAGGTCACTATACAACTTCATAAATCAATACTTCATAAGTTACAGCTAATTCCACTAATACAATATAATCAACCGTGACACTCCCATTGCATCTTTTCTGACTCTATATGACATAGACCATCTAATGTCATAATTAGACTCAGAACTAATTTGATCCTAATGGTTGCAGACTGTATTCTCTATGGATAAGAAACTTGTTCTTAATATCTCCAATATAATAAAGAACATGTTTCAAGACACATCCTATGGTCTATAACATATCAATATAGTCGTAACAATTACGATTAAATTGATATTTTTAATCGCACATAATATAGTATTCATTATGCCATCATCCTATGATGCATAAATGACTAGACATTCTAATCAATTTCTCTTTCGACAAAGGAATCATCATTTATGAAAGATGAATACTATATACAAGAGACACACTAAATGTCAAACATTTATACTAACTGTCACACAGATAGTCTTACTGTGTCCTTTATTAGATCATATCTAATGCATGACTAATGAGAGTATCTCACAAGTCTCTTGTTTTATATCATATATAAAACTTTATATCAAATATAACAGAGACTACTCCCACGGCTTTCATGGAGAAACAAAGACTTAGGTAAATATTTTACCTCACAAACATCTCATTATTACATTAATAATGATAATTTCGTTAGGATATACAATACTAGAAAGAAATATGTACGCTCCCACTAACCCTACTATCACATATGTATTTTTTATGCTTTGATAAAATCAGACAATCTGACTGTTATCAAAAGTAGAAAATATAGATTTCCTGAAAGCTTATCTGAGTCTACAATAGGCTCTATAAGCTGGTATATCAAACTGTGATCTTAACAGAATACAAACTCCAGGGCCATTCCAGAACGAACTCTTCAAGCAAAGAAATCACAATGGATCTCTTCTTCGAAGAATTCATTCAGGAACGCCACTTTGTATTCTTAGCTAAAATACATAGTTTAATATCAACATTAACCAACAAATCCTTAGTTGTTCAATTAGTGTGACTAGAGATAAGTTTCATCATAATCTACGATAGATTGTTGAGTATAAACTTTCTCACTGTCATACTATAGAAGTCAAACCTTTAATAAGCTCACTTTGTTTTTGCTGCACAATAATCATTTGCACACTTTATGAACGATTCATAACGAAAGCTTAGTCAAGTTCAAAACTTGATTGTAGTAAGCTACGAACAATCTTAGATCTATGGTTCAATGCTAACTTCCGAAATCGATATCAAATATCGCTCCCACTATAAGTTATAGGATAATTTTCTTCGATAAGAAAACAACAGAACTATTAAGTATCTAATACTTTGTAAATGATTCTGACATCCTATTGAACTTATACGGAAGATATCTAAGGGTCTTTTTATCTTATTAATTACGTTGTTCCAATTATAGTTTATCACTCCCACATTTGACTTCAATAAGTCAAGTCTTTTCTACAATGATCAACATCTGATGTTACACACTAAGTAATAAAATAATTTTATTACTCGGGATTGTAGAAAAAATATTCTATCAAATAGAATACAATATTCTATTAAATAGAATAAATGATAAACTTTTGCTTGTACTTCAGAGGCGCAGGTACTTTTCAATTATATAACCATTATATAAAAGAAAGATTTAAATCTCAAACTTTTCAAGATTCGAATTTTCTACCTATAAATAGCATATACGAAACTGTAGAAACAAATGAAACATTAATTAAAAGGATGAATTAGTATTACTGGAGCATATCCTCAAGAGTATTGAAACTAATTCGGTAACACTCAATATCAAACGAATCAAATCATATAAGATTTGATTTCTCCCACTGATCAATTCCATAACGATGGAATCGTAGAAGAATAATATTGAGTAAGAATCATATTCATTAAATAACCTTAGAACTAATTGACATCAATTCATATGTTTGATCATATCAAACATCTTTGAACAATTCAAAGACTCATGATGAATTTTAAAGATATAGTTTTCAACACTTCAAAACGAATATCTTTGAACCATTCAAAATATTATATCCGCGTTCATCAGAAACATATTGAAAGTTCTCGAACCATTCAAGACGTTCAATATGTGTTCTTCTAGAAACACGTAACTACGTCATGACAACTCATTAACTAAGTTACGAAGTAAAGAAAACTATCCAAGAAAATTAATAATTCATTAAACTATATACATCTAATGTATTAGTTTAATAAATCTGTGGTCCAATGACGATCATTTGTAAAATGAGATTTAATTACATTCACGAATACAATATTTATTAAATGGATAAGGATATGTGGTGTGATCTTGTATCAGACCAACCTTTACCATACAAAATAAGCATCTAATGCTTATATGATAAAATCTCATAAATCATTATTCTAAGTTATTTAGTTAACCGAATATTTTTCTTAATGTTTATCTCTTTGTTAATGACATTATTAGTCGTATTAAAATATGTAACAACTGTTTATAAAGTACAAGTAACTATTCAATAATCACAAGTTATGATATCAAATATCAAAACAATCATTAAACAATATTTCAAATAACTAGACGGGAGATCTGATATCCAATACCTATAGTTGTCGTATTGTGAGAATCGATATTCTCTACACACAACTATACACATCTCATTTCTTTAGCTTTATAATTTGCCTTCAACTATTCACAATAATCGCACATAATTGATTAGCAAATTGTGTCAGACATACTACCTCTAAAGGTCACTAAAGCCAAGAAACATCATTATCATACAAACAAATACCTAATGGGGTTTTCTTAATGCCAGTCAAGAATCTCGAGACATGAACTAATTCACATCAATTCTTACTACAAAAGAAACCATTCTCTCTACAGAATTATATCATAAAACGGATATCTATTTAGATTACTTATCGTGACTTAGAAACTAAGTCACTAACCATCTTGATTTTTCAAGAAAATCGGAACAACAGTTCCCGATGGTTTAGACTAATCTAATTATATCCAAGCCTACTCTTAATCTAGAATCTATTCTAGAAATCTCCATAAGTGAAGTCAGAAAACATATAGATAAATATGCATGTAATGGATTAGAAGTTTAATTCTATATACACAATAGAATAAAGGAAACAAAAGCGGCAATTTTCATAATATTATACACTACTTTAGTTATGGATTTTTAATCCAATAGTGCCTCCCACTACTTTACATAATACCGTAATCCCCAACGGAAAACATGAATCCAATAATTAAATTGAATTCCATAGTGAGAAGTGGACCCCATGAATATATTTCAACTCACTGTTTTGGCACGTTCTTGCCTACGTATATTCACAGGTAGACAACTCATTGTCAATCACACTCACTGTGACTTCTGATTTTAGTCCTGACTGTTTCTCATTATGACAGCTTTGGCACGTTCACAAGGAGTCATATCAAGGCTTCACTTGTCAGTGACAATCTCAAGCTAACGATGTAGTCATGACAGCTTTGGCACGTTCAGGATTTCCACTTTCACTTGAATTTGTCTCTTATCATATAAGTTCTACCAGCTCAAATGAACTACCATCAGCCATAACTGCATAGTTTTGGCACGATACAGCTACATCATCAGGAAATCATTTGTATTCGTACTAACAAGGCGGACCAAGAAATAAGTATTCCTAATACTAGTTACTTTAATGCCTCATTTAAGCGGGGATATTCCTAAAGAGGGTTTTTATTACTTTAATGCCTCATTTAAGCGGGGATATTCCTAAAGAGGGTTTTTACTCTACATCAAATACAGATTTTAGTTTAGATCAATTTCTCAACAGTTTAATTCTACATGGGAAAATATTACTTAACTTAACCATTAAATCTTCGTTATGTTTTCCGTTAGCGTAGAACCGAAAAATTAAGAAACATCTAAATTACATACATGTGAAAATATAAAAATTGGATTATATATCATATATCAAGCAAGACAAATGTAATTGATGAAGGATCAGACCTGCTCTGATACCATTTTGTTGGGGTTTTAGAGCAGGCGCAGCAGAAGCGCGCTGTTAGGGCGAAATCGTAACTTTAAAATTTTTTAAACTTACCGAATAAATTACTCAATATCCAATATGAATAATTCATTCATATTTCAACTAAAAATATTTATTCGATATCAAATAATGACATAAAAAAGTTAGAAACACTACGAAACTTTTACCAAAAATATTTTTCCGTAAAATGGCATAAAATGCGTTTTTGTCCGAATCGACCAGCCAATACATATAGGGGTTGCCCAAGTTAGCCCCAATAGTACTTGGACAGTTCTTAGGCTGCCCAAATAATGACCAATTCACTGTTTGGACAGCGGACACCCGGTAAGCTCGAAACTCACTCTGTAACGCCATTTTTCACCATTTTCGCGTATTTCAACTCTGAAACAATTTTCGGAAATTGTTCCAATGCCCAAAACACATCAAATACAACATACTTTTCATCACAAAATCACAGAAATTCCAGAACTGATTTGGTAACCAAAAATATCATTTTTCATGCTTTAAATCCAAATTTCTCAACATTAATCATATTAATACTAACACCAACCAAAGTCACCACAAATGAAGAACTCAAGAATAATTCTAGGAGTTACAAGAGTGTTCATAACACTCTAGAATGACAACAAGTCATCAAATGATAAAATTGAACTAATATTAACTAATCTAACTTCACACATGCATCTAGCCTCCAAATCCATCCTCCAAATCAAAAAGTCCCAAAATCTAAGAAAGGTAGAAACCCTAGAACTATTCTAGATGCTCAAGAACAAGAAACAAATTTTCTAAGTTTAAGAATTATAAAGATTACCTCCAAATCTCCTAATTTCCTCAAACGTTTTTCTTGATTTCTTCACTTTCTTCCTTATTTCTTCAAACAAGTTTTCTAAGTGTTCATAACAAAATTTGGTCATTTTAATCAAATTAAATAATAATAATCTTTAAGTTAACAAATCCAATTTGTAAACTTTAAGCTTAATAGAATCATGCCACATGTTACCAATAATAATCAAACATATTGCATAACAATAATATAATATTGAAATAATTTAATTATTTAGATATTTAACATTTAAACATCTAAATAATTAATTAATGCTATTATTATTATATATATGTATTTTATTTACATTAAATAACAAATACATATATCAATGGCATGTGTCAAAGTCTCATTTGATAAATAATTAATATGTATCAAATCAAATATTATATCAAATACAAATACATATTAATTATTAGTTGACCAAAATCCCATAATGCATGTATTTTCATTTAACCGATTAAATGATTCGAATTAACTCATTTGATCGGGTGATGTATTATGAATAATCTATATTATTCATAACGTGTTGCCCAAGTGCTCAACAAGTACACTTCATATTGTGGGTCTCTCTAAGTTTAGGTTTATCCGTCACATAATCAAATTTCATGTTCGTAATTCACCCACACGTAAATTATGATGATCACAGATAATCTCACTAAACTATGCAAGTCGATGTCATTACATACGTATAATCTCTCTGTCACATGCTATCAATATTATACCGGGGATATAGATAAGAACATCAAATCCCTAAGGTATAATATAGTCGACTTTCAAATTTATAATCTCTAAATAACACTCAAAACTTGCTTCCGAAGTATACCACGGCCATGGATTTACTAGACCGAAAATACGTACATGATACATATGCCATGTACAGATGACTGACAGATTCTATCTGATACTCACAAGATATCATGAGCATCAGTCCACACCTAACGAACATGCGGAGGTCTGATCTAAAATAGATTAGTGACGTGACTACCATCAAAGTGTGGAGGATATCTCATATATCCACAGTGGTATCTCAATTCGAAGTACCAATATGCTACTCGACTCGAGAAGATTCCTATTGACGTTGGTGTATCATCTATTAGGAAATCTTCGGTGAGTCATTCAGTGTTTATCAAATAAACACCTACACGTCTATACGAGTCTCTCAAGATTCATGGTTCATTAGGATAAACCGTCAGACCAAGTCTCGATATATGACATAAACTGGTCTCAGGGATTTTACTAACCGACCCGTGTTAGTAAATCTTGACCATGAACTTTATTTGATAATATACTTCTAGTAGTGACACTTCCCAATGTCAATTACAAACTACTTTGTAACTGCGCACTACAAAATATATTATCGGGTCTTTGTCTAATATATACGTATCACTAAATCATATTTAGTTTCAATCTAATCATAATTAGATCGAGTATGTATATAAAAGCAAGAAGTACTACCATAAATATGTAATATTATGGAAAAAAAATTGTTCGTATTCATGAATCGGACATAAATACGATCCGGATTGGCACTCCGAGCACCAACCCTAACAGATTCGATGGCCCATTGGTTCCTCTGTCAATTGCTCCATCAACGAAAATAAGGGAAGAAAAGACTCCCGATTAGACTCCCCTACGAGTGCCTCTAACTTGGTCACCCATTCCTTTAATTCAGCTTTAGATCCACCCGCTATCGGACCAATATGGGCATCTGATATTAGTTGTCACATGACTAATTTTAACTCTAGTTTTCTTAGTCAAGTGCGGCACTGTGTTTTCCCTACTCAGTCAACCTTTCCCTCGCACACACGCAAGTCACAAACATCAACTCTAAAAAATATTCACACACCTTCACAACAAGCACGCAAGCATCAAGTAAATACAAGACATACACCTTTACGGGTAAACACACCCAATTGTTTTCTTTACTCTCCAAAGTAATTACAAAAAACCATCTTTAGAACTTGCAAAGGCTTACAATGAACATCACTCATGCTCACCCACGCTGCCTCACGCTCCCTTGGCATGTTCTTCACAAAAATACTTGTATATTAGCGGTAGTTACACCCTAACAGTCCTAGGGTGTGCTGGCCCAATTAGCACAAACCAATAAATCGTATAGTAATTACATCCCAACTGCTCTATGAATACAAGATACTAAATTTATCCACACACAAGCCTAATTCGAATTTCCCTCACACATCCTTGCAACCCATATTTCCCACATGTTCCATGCGGGGCAGTTACCAACAGTTACCAACGTAACTGCCTCCCTTGTGTGTTGCATGTGAAGCCATCCCCTTGCTTGTGCATGCAACTATCTTGCCCAAGGAATTTCCAACTTCTCACGGACAACACCAACTGCTCAATGTGTCAGCATCATTTCCTTCAGACAGCACCAACTGCCCTCATCACACAATCCATCCATAATGCGCGCATATTGCGAGTGCTTGGCTGCAGCCAACGCCACTCATTCCCCAATTCTCTCTGGCAACAAGATTAAAGGGCTAACACCACACCACATGGAGGGGTCAACCAACAAAAATAAGTGTCACAGGAAAAATCGAAATTAATTGGAAAAACCTGAATCGAAATGGTAGTTTTTTCAAATATAATTGTTGAATTTTTTAACCAAAAAATGAACTGAATTGAATATTAATAATTTTTTAACTAAAAAATGAAATTGATCCGAAATAATTTAATAATTTAATTTATTAAATTATTTATTGTTATTTTATATATTATATTTGATACATTATTTAATTTATTTAGTATTAATTGATGATTAATTTTATGAAATATTTTTTTTAGCTTTGGTTGTGATTCTTTTTATTTTCCAATATTTAAATAATTCAAATGTTGATTGCATTTCATGAAAAAATTTATTGGTGTATATTGTGATCATGAGAATAGTTATAGTGTAAAAAACATATATATAAACAGACACACATATACATATATATAAGTTAAATATTTTTAAACCCCTCTATCACGCCACATGGCGGCTTACTATTAAATTCTATTAAATAAGAAACATGTTACAATAAGAATACATTAAATTATAAAATTAAAATATAGCTGAAATTAGATTTATTATTAAAAATTAAAAGAGGAAACCTATAATAAAATTAAAAACATAATCTCCTATTAAAATAAGAAACCTATTAATTTAATATGTGACACCTATTCTCTACAATAAAATTAATTCTAAAATTAATTTTTTATTTTAAAATTAAAAAATTAAAATAATAAATGATTAAAATATGAAACTTATTACGATATAAAAAATAGAATCTCCTATTTATTATTAAATTATAATATTAAAATATCGTTATACTTTTTATTATTATATTGTATAATTAAAATAAGAAACTTATTACGATATAAAAATATAATCTCCGATTAAAATAAGAAAAATATTGATTCAATTAATTAATTAATAATAAATAAGAAACTTATATAAAATAAAAAAACATAATCTCTTGTTAAAATAAGAATATATTAAATTAATATGTATTACATAATCTCTACAATTAATTTTTTTATTATTAAATTATAAAATTAAAATTTCTCTAAAATTAATTTTTTTAATTTTAGAATTATAAAAATAAAATGATAATAATTAAAATAAGAAACTTATTCCAATATAAAAAATAAAATCTCTTATTTATTATTAAATTATAAAAATAAAATATCTCTATAATTTTTTATTAATAAATTATAAAATTAAAATAAGAAACCTATTATAATATAAAAACATTATCTCCTATTAAAATAAGAAACATATTAATTTAATTAATTAATTAATAATATAATTTCTTATTATTAAATTATAAAAATAAGTCTCATTAAAATTAAAAAATTCATATGTGGTACCTAATCTCTATAATTAATTTTGTATTATCTATTACAATTAAAAGATATAGTGTAATCTCTTATTAAAATAAAAAAACATATGTGATACCTAATCTCTACAATTAATTTTTTTATTAGTAACTTAAAAAATTAAAATGACCTATTACAATATTAAAACATAATTTCCTATTAAAATAAGAGACATAAATAAAAGTCGTCTACAAAAACTGACAATTTTTGTTTTTCGATCTTTTACTAATTTAACTAAAAAAATTTAAATAAATGTAAGATTTAGTGAATGTTGATAATTTTTAAATTTTTTATTCTTATTGTTAAAAAAAAAAGAAAAAACCGGATGGTATTATAAATTTTTTATAATTATATCAAATTATACCAAACCATACCCACCAGCGATCCCCATTTAATTCATCTTACCATGCCCACTTTATAGTTAACCACATTTATTTCCAAATTTACCTTTGTAAAAAAAATTAATTTTTTTTCCTCATCTTCTCTCTATTAAGGTTGTATTTTTATCCATAGTTGGAGTTTCTTTACATTCTTAGAGTCAAGATAGCTACAAATATGAATATCGTCAATACCAATATTTTTTTCCCCCAGAATTTGTCGTTGGTTTCAATTTCTCTTCCTATGCTGAAGGCGATATATCATGTGCGTTATTGTTGGAGGTGATATATCATGTGCCGGGTGTATATGTCATCTCTCTCACAGCAGGCGGACCCCATACAGTTATGAGGCCCGCCTGATGTGAGAGAGATGGTATATACACCCGGCACATAATATAATTTTCGTTATTGTTGAAGTTCCAACCACTAATTGGTAATGCCGTGGATGTTACATTAAAAATAAATTTCAACGGTTGCGAACCAGAAAATCAACTACAGTCGTCCAATTTATGCGCTAGTGTTGGACGACTAATGTTAAAAGTTGTCATTTTATGTAGAATTAACAATGCAAAGGAAAATAACACTTAATCGAGATAAAGAGAGAATATGAAAAAAATGGTAACTTTGGAAATAGATACAATTAATAGGAATGTTGATGGTTGTTTCTAGTTCCAAAGGTAATATGAGAAATTAACCAATCGAACAAACCTCTCTCAAATAGTGAATTTGATTGGTTAGTAGGGAATAAAAAGCAAATTTAACGAGCAGACAAGAAAGACACAGAGTCAAGAACTTACGTCGTTCGACGGAGAGTGGCTCCAACTTACGTTCATGGGAGAAACGGGGTGTATTTTATTACTTGTTCTGGGTCAAGATCGACCCGAACTACAAGTGGGGGGAGTACAAAAATATAAAAATAAGCACATCGAGTCTTACAACAAGTCCGGTACAAATCTCTCAAGTGGTCGGATATTTACCTACTTTCTCTCTCTATCACTAACTCTTCAACTCTCAGTTTCTCTCGAAGTTGTGAGATACAAAATTTACTAACCCTTAAATTTAAGACTTCAACCTCTTTATATATGCTCTCAAATATACTATTATACCAACCAACGCTGTCAGCTATCGTCACCCGGCCATCATTGCCCCCATGCTGCTTTCCCCAACAATTCAACAAACAATTGTCCTGCTATTGGGTTCAACCACCCCTGTCAGCAGAAACCCATCATTACAACCTTTTAACCACTGCTACACACTTTGTTGATGCGACAACCTATGACTCAATTGTTTTGGTAAAATTTTGTCATATGAATAGCTGACAGTTTTCTTCTATTGAGAGTCGTTTATCAAATTATATCATCATTAGCTCAAACTCCCAGATATGGCATACGCCATAGGACCATCCCTCCAGAAGCCCATCTTCCCACTTAGGGCATACGTCATATGACTTAAATATAGATTTTCCTATGATCCCATTTTAGTTCCTCAAGTCGGTATATCGAAGCAGATGATACTTGTCAAAGCTCCCTCTAACTTTCTCAACCAGGTTGGGTTGCCATGCATGGACATCATCAGGATGGGTTTAACAAATTCTCTGATAACCCCAAATCCATCATTCCTTCATCAGGTCGGGTCGGCATGGTAACTCACTTTATTCTTAACACGATCTGCCCTTTAGGTGAACTCTTTTGTACAAAAGGGTTGGGTCCTTCTGTCAAACTTCGTCAGTGTCTCCAGGCCCCTGTGCATTTATTATCTATTTTGGCTAAGTACAATTCCTATTCTGCCCCTCCTCGGTATTTGAATATTCCTCAGGGTAAAAAACTATCATCAACATATGTCTCATAGTTCTCGGTATCAACGAGTTGGTAAGTAGATGTCGAGAACTTTATAAAAGATGGTGGGACAGACCGACCCAACGTCTTTGGGTTGTTAGCTTCTGAAAATTTCATATAGCCTTAGCTCCCCCTAAATCTATATACCTCGCGTCAGGTTGCTCCATATAATGCCAAAGATTCCCTTTTTGTGACTATTGTCTTTCTTTCACCATCAGTTGAAAGTATTTTCCTAGGGTTTCTGAATCGTCCATAGGAAAATGTGATGGCATTATGGGCTTCCTTAAATGCGCATCACATTCATCGAATCCCTTAAATCCTTTTGCTTCGTCTCCCTAACGTGCCAATTATCATCCATCTGTGATTCACACACCAAAACCAGGACAACTGTGATCAACTGAGCTCGTGGCTCTAATCCAAGACTTTCATTTTAATTCTATGTCCACTATTGACTGATACGTGTCATCAATCCCCCATTTTTACTTCAATCTGACAATCAAGATCAACCCGAGTAACCTATTTAAAGGTTATTGATATTCATCTTCCAACTTCCACAACTTCATCTTCTCCAAAACACTCTCAAAATCTTCAAGCCATCCTCTGCAACTTCAAGCTCTCAACAACTTCAAGCATTCAACCTTCGTCTTTAGCCACAAAAAATAAAAGTAAGGGTTCTATGATCTCCATTTTTACTTTCTTTACAATGAGCATACTTTATATTCAAAACTGATGTGTGATGAATCTTGATGAACGCATGCTTAGGGTTTAATATTTTGTTTAGGGTTTTTGTGGGTTTTAGGTTTAAATTATTGTTTTATGGGTGATTTTTTGGATTCATAATGTACGTTGAATGGACGCATGTTTTAGGTTTTTTTAGCTGTTGTTATGCTCGCAGACTTACTACTTCACAATTGTAAAGGTTTTTAGAGATTTCTATGGTTAGTCACTTGGTATGGACGACTTAGTAAAACCATGGATAACAGTAAGCCCAACTAGTAATAAAATACGCCCAAAATGATTGTGAACAAAACTTTATCTATCATTGAACCTTCATCCTCAGGTCAATCTTTATGAATGTCGGACTATGAATCCTCTTCCGAGACTCCTCTCAACATAATGTCCCCTGAAACACCTACCCCACGCCCAATTGATCCAATTGTGATGGAAGACAATGATTATAACACATCACTAACCTTATCCGAAGAAGAAAACCAATCATAAACCATTAAGATAGCCCGACCCGAGCCAGCTCATACTCCCATAGACTTTATCAACCTAGCTATCGAAAGAGCCTCTTCTATCACCCAAGCTGAGCTAGACCAACTCCGGGAAAAATTTAACATTCCTAAGAGGAAGATTTGGCGAGCCGACCTAGGATCGGCCAAATTGTCTTTTGTATGGCCTTCTTCGACATAGGTATGCGTCTATCCATGTAGGGCTACTTTGTTAAGATGTTGGCCGCCATAAACTTGGCCCCATGTCAGCTCAACCCGAATGGGTAGAAGGTGGTGGTCGGGCTATATATGGTATGGAATCGAGCTGACCTTCAGGAGCCCTCGGTTGAAAAGATGAAGCGTTTATAAAGGATGAATGCCATCCCTAATGAAAATAAGAGTTGGTACTACTTGTCCCTCTACCCCGGCGGCAAGCAGCTAATCTCAAACCTCTCAGTCACCAACTAGAATTCCAAAGACAAGTGATTCTGGGCCGGGGGAGCATAAAGTGTACGCCAAATCATCTACGGTCAAGAAATTATTGTGCCGACCACCTTTCGGGTTGGAGGTAATAACCCAACCTTATCATTTTTCTTCATTCCTTTAGGATTCTCAACTTTCATTTCACTAACACAATTGCACCCTTGTAGCCTGCTGGGAGATCCTCCAGAAGTTCGTCATGAGGTCAGAGATAGGGTGAAGGTTGCATCTCAATTTGAAGGCCATTACAAAGACATCCTCAATCCCTCTTTGTTTGCTAATGCGGGTATCATCTCGAGGTCCTCTCCACCAGCCGAGAAATAGTCCAGTAAATACTGACCAACTGACCGACCTTTTCGTATTTCTTTTCTGCTTTTGTTTATCATTTGTCATTCCACTTTGACCTTTATTGACCTGAGCTTTAATTCATTTTTTTAATCTATATTTTTCTCTCAATACAAGCATGTTAGGAATAAAGCTCATCCTTCTACAGATCGCCCAGGAAGCCAAAAGCCGAGCCTAGGGCGGTCCAAGTATGACCCGCTATCAACTCACCACACTGATTCCTGCAACCTAAAAAAAAGCACCAATGCAGACTCCCGCCATACCGACCCGAATCGTAAACACTACCCCATAGAGACAGACCCAAACACCATCCGTCCAAACATCATAAATTCCATCTCACCCTCAAGGCCCCAAAAAAACACGCTTCCGCCATGTTGGGAGCGAAAAAAAGAAGCATGTCAACCCGAGTCCTCAGAAAAAGACCATGACCTCCCATGGCAAGTCTCAAACGACTTCTACTCCAAAAAATAAGGGAGTCCTTACTTTTAGGGTGGATGACCTGTTGAAAAATGCAATGGAAATCATTGCTCACTTCTTGCCGACCATCAACTTATTGACCCAACATATGTTCAACCAAGCCTTGGCCTATGAGAGCTTCTCTCCCGAGGATGTTCTTAGGAAGGTAGGCCGCTTCCAGGCGAAGATAATTAATTAAAACATAGCCTTCTTCTTGTTGGGTCGGATTTGGGACCCGTAAGGTAGGATCGGTGCCTTGAGCAGTAAAAATGAGTCTAACCCGTGGTAATTGAGTATGAGTGTATTTTTAAATATTTTAATACAATACTATATTCCATTGTGAGTGTATAGAAAAAAATCAGGAATGAATCGAACTCCGAAAAAACCAAAACGGGAGAAAATCGGGTCTTTCACGCCTGGTACGTGCCTAGTGCGCGCTTGCGGGTGCGCTACTTACTGTTGGGGCAGTTGTGGAACCCCTAGGGTCGGATCAGTGCCTCGCGCAGCGAAGTGGCTCTAACCCATGGATATCAAGCATGGCTGTAATTTTAAAATATTTAATGAAATACTTTATTCCATTATGAGTGTATAGGAAAAAATTGGGACTGAATCGGAGTCCGGAAGCTCAAGAACGAGAAAAATAAAACTTGGTGCGCACTGTGCGCGCAATCAACATTTTTTTTGATTTTTTCTAATCTTGCAGTTCTCTTTCCAGAGAGCTGGAGGAATTAGAGTATTTTACCCTAATTAATTCCAACCTTCCCAAAACACTTCAAAAGCACCCAAAATTAATTTTTAACATCAAAACCAACATCAACACATGTTATAGAATAAAAATCAAGTTTTTCAAAATATAAAATATTTTTACAAAAACATAAATTTATTCTAAATATGCACTTGCGTAAATTTTGAATCCAATACACAAACCAAATTAGAATCCCAATAAGAAATGTCTCATGAACAATTTTAAGTCACCCAAAGGTGGTCAATTGATTCTATAATGGTAGCCATAGCTCTAAGCTTTAATCTAGAGTTCGAAACTCTAATTTTATGTTTATGTCTAACATAAATTATTTGACCCAATTACAAGTATATTATGTTTATACTTCCAAAGCATCCTAACACAATTAATTAGCCTCATTTCAACATTATGTATCTAATACACAATTCAACACTATATGTCTAACTAATGAAAAATATAGCTTTTAGAGAAGATCAACTTACCTAGCAAGGTTGATTCAAATATCTAATCTACTTCTCTTTGTTGAAATGTTTGGAGAACTTCCCAGAATTAGCAAGCTTGACTCCAAGATCCAATTTTGATTCCAATGCTAGCAAGCTTCACCCCAAGATCCAATCTTGATTTCTCCTAAATGAAATGTTGTAGAGACCTCACAAAGCTTCTCTAAACACTTCTCTAACTTAGGCTAATTTTTCTAATACTTGCTTGTAATTAACTTTCTCAAGCTTTTGCTTTGCGTAATTAAAACCTTCCTAAAGCTTGCTATTTATAGCAAAACTTAGGTAATTTTTAATTAATAAAAGTTGTAATCAACTTTTAGGTGAGCTTAATCTAATTTATCCAAATATGTATAATTAGGTGTGACTAATCTCCATTGTCTACCATTTGATTTAATCCAATTAAATCAAGATAAGGATTAGGAAATGGATTAGTTAAATATTTACCACTTTGATTTAATCCAATTAAATCAAGCCAAAACCACATATTATTACATACTTACAATTACCATAATATCCTCAAATGGTAAAGATAATTATGATTTAACAATTAAGCCCTTGCGTAATTATTGAATTAATCCAACTAGGTTAAAGTAAATAATCAATGTTATCCAATAACACTTGATTATCTTAGTTGATAATTATAATATCGAAAATTATCTTTTCTCAAAATTAATCAGCTACCTAAGTGATCAATGAGTACACTTCATATTGGGACTCTCTAAGTTCAGACACGTTTTTCATATAAGCCTAGCTAATATGTACGCAATTCAGCCACCTCTGAATTCGCGAAGAACACGAACGAACTTTCTGAACTATACAAGTCGAGTTCATCACATATGTTTAACTAATCCCTCCGTCGTAGGCTATCCGAGTTGTGCTTAGGAAACATACAATACACCGTCAAGTTTCCGAGTAGCACATCTCATGTCGACATGTCCATAATTCTTCATAACTGATGTGATCCACCCTAGGTGATCGAATTTGACCAAAGCTTTAAAAAACATGACTTTACTTACATGGATACTTAATGTAAGTGTCCTAAACATGCCACGGGATCTCTAAGCGTGATTATTGTGTGAATAAAATCAAAA
Source organism: Zanthoxylum bungeanum (assembly GCA_019454045.1). Classification (NCBI taxonomy): domain Eukaryota; kingdom Viridiplantae; phylum Streptophyta; class Magnoliopsida; order Sapindales; family Rutaceae; genus Zanthoxylum; species Zanthoxylum bungeanum. Next base: position 51,443 of record SKCR01035547.1, on the reverse strand, counting down.
ATAAGTTGCGGAGGACTTACATTGATCGGTTGAGTTCCAAACTTTCATGGATGTTGAAGCTTCCAAGCTCATGGGTGAGTATCCCTATCACCTTCATTTGACTCCCATATGTGTTAGGAAGAACAAATGGAACAAATTTTATCTCCCAAGGAGAAGCAAATTTTGTCCAAGAGAGAGGAGCAATCGGCCTCTTCACAAAACAAAGGCCAATTCAGCCACTGGGAAGCCAAAGGCCACTAGGCCAAACAAGAAAGGCCTAATGCATTTTTCAAAAAAATGCAATTGCTTCTCGCCTAAAACCAAGGAAAGAAGTCAGTGGCTCATTTTCAAAGAGAAGCCAAATGGCTTTTTTTTTTTTTCTAAAAAAAGGCAGTGGCGTCTTTTGCCAAAACAAAAGAATGAAGATAATGGCCTTTTGGCCAAACCGAGAGAGAGATAAAAAGAATTTCTAAAATTCATTTTTAATATATATTTTGTTGGTGGGTGAAATGGGTAAGTAAAATCCAATTTATTACCCAACAACTTCCATCAACAAATGACTAGTTGATGTAAGTGAGTGGGTCCCACCACATTGAATTCAAAATTCAATTTACTTACACAACACACTTTGGGCTCGGGTTCGTTTAATCCGATTAAACGAATTTTCCGTCGCGACGTAATTAAATCTAATTTAATTAAATAATTATGCCTCGTAAAATTATTATTAAAGTCGCTTACGAATTAATTCCAAATTAATTCGTTCGCTAGAATTAAAATCCAATTTAATTCCGCGTTGAAATCCGATTTCATTTAATATATCTAATATATTATTTTAACCCAATTAAATAAATTAAATAGTAAAATCTAATTTAACTATTAAATTTATTTTACAGATTAATTTCAAATTAATCGCGTTCTCCCCTCTCGACGAATTTAATCCCAGTTAATTCTCGACACAATTAATCCCAGATTAATTCATTCTCTGATAATTAATCCCAGATTAATTCTTGCCGTAATTTTGTCTCTTGATAATTAATCCCAGATTAATTTTCTCTATCTTAATTAATCCCAGATTAATATTGTTCGAGTCAAATATCATCGGTGAATCTTTGGGATGCGACCCAATAGATCCCTGGATATGTTGGCAGTAAATACGATCATCGGACTATCTGAATACGTGCGTACCTGGTACCACGTTCTTACCGTTTTACAAGACATGGTTGGCTTCTAGCAAAGCACCGTGCCTACCCAATTCTCCAGAAATATTCTTCCACGGAATACAAGATCTTTGTCAGGCGTAGTATACGTAGTATTGCGCATTACGATCCAGTATCAGATGTCACATACTAGGCCTGGGGCTGGAGTTGTGTCTGCCCCGTACGAAGCATATACCGGATCACAAGAAACTAGTCTATTTCTGATCAGAAAGTCATGACCTAGTCATATTTCCCCGATGGTTATAACACTTAAAGTACCAGTTCCGTATCCCTGCGTGATCATCATCTCCATATGACTGAAGTGATACTTCCATCTTGACATCACACCCAATACACTACGATTCTCAGTATACCTAGAAGAGGTGTACACAGAACCTGTTAAAGCCCTGGACGACCAAAACCAAAGTATATTGATTGTCGCAAGTATTAGCGATGTAAGTCTCAGGTTAAGACCAAATACACCTACCCTGATTCGGATTCCCATAGACACATAGTCATACTACCAATGGGATTCCGATGGGTCTATCCAGAGCGAAGCTGTTTCCGTACCATCGGTAAACAGAACCTCATATTACATTAGCATGAGTATCCAATACCCAAATATATGAGAACTATGCCATTACGCTTCCATAACACGCACAAGTGTAATACTAGTCTATTCCGCATTATCGTTGTCCAGTCTCGATAATAATACGACTAGGGATATTTAATGATTAAACCTTAGTGGATTAATATTGTCTCATATCTTATTAATCTGGTAGTAATCATATGGACTTTTGTCTTTTATATATCCAGGTAATCCAATTACAAATGATAAAAGAGCAATTTCCTTTGTCACATAGTCAATTTGTACAACAACGGATTTACAAGATTATCATCTGATGCGAATAGTGATGCTATTGGTCATAATCATCCAACAATCTCCCACTTGGCCTATAGCCAATCACTCAAGTGTCTAACATCTGAACTATATACGGTTTACTCAAACTTTTGCTGAGAAACAACTTTCATCAGCGGCTTTGCAAGATTATCATCTGATGCGATTTATTTGATCATCACATCGCCATGATGTATGATCGAACGAATCAGATAAAATTAGTCGAAGTACATACTTGGATCATTGATGAGACTGCGGTTCTTTAGCTTGCGCTGTAGCCTAGCTCACTGCTAACAGAACTACTCCTAATCCAATTAGGATTATATAGATCCAAAATGCTTCTTTTGCTGCCTTAGCTACATCAATGTTCCACTCTTGTTGTTTGTTTGGCAACAGTATTTTGGTTGGAAGATTTCCAGCTCACTGTTCCGTTATACAAACTATATACGTACCATTATTGTGACTTACAGTCGTTTTTATCGGTTTGGAAACTTGCAGTGGTAAACCCAGTCACCTCAAGTTCTCATTTCCCAATATTCTCAGAAAGCATCCTTGGTTCATCCAAGATACTCAAGGATGTTGTAGGACACATAAATCGACGACGCTGTTCTAGGCTCGCGGCCTAGTTGGGAGTACGGAAAGCTCGCAGGGAACTAAATCGGAGAAATAACATGGAGTCGCCACCCGGTGTGAACCGGGACAAAGATTTAAGGCCGCACTCACCCATCGCAAGGGAAGACCTCAAACTTGTTGGGTTCGGAATGGTCCCTTACTTATGCCACTTGTAATGATGTGATTTGTGCATATCTTAACCGAATCTACGCAACATGCTTAAGAACAACCTATATCTAGTTCATGTTCATAAAGATAAATCCTATGTCTAAGTTTGCATGCTTTGAAAATAAGTCATTATAACGGCAAGCATATAATATCACACAACAAGCATGCTGAATCATCCAACGCAAATAAATAATTATTTAAACAAAAGCATAAACTAAATTCCTAATGCAAAATCAAAAAACTAAATCATGCTTAAATAAATAACATAATCATACTTAAAAATAAACAATAAACTAGGCTAAATCATGCTTAAGTAATAAATAATCCACTAACTACATCATGCTCAAATACAAGTTTGGATGAAATGAAATACGTGTCTCTCAAGCGGTACGTGGCATTGTGTCCCGAGTGCAAACCGCAATACCGTCCATTCAGAATTGGCTATGGAATTTACGTCAGAGTTTCCATCCGATATACCACAAAAGAAAACACATATTTCGTTCATCCGGAATTCACATCATGCCTCGACAAAGACCCTCGACCCTGGGACGCATCCCAATACCGCTGACAATGTGGGCCTCGCCCTCAAACTAATGATGTAGTGGTTCATCGACCCTGGGACGCATCCCGAAACTACAACTGATGATGTAGTGGGCCCTCGACCCTGGGACGCATCCCAATAGCTGCAACGGACAACGGGGGCCTCGACCTTGGGACGCATCCCAATACCGCTGACAAAAGGTGGGCCTCGACCCTGAGACGCATCCCGAAACTGATGATGTAGTTGACCTCGATCCTGGGATGCATCCCGGAACTGCAAGCGACAACGTGGGCCCTCGACCATGGGACACATCCCAATATCACTGACAATGTGGGCCTCGCCCTCAAACTGATGATGTAGTGGGTTCTCGACCCTGAACTGATACTGATGTGGGCCTCGCCCCAAGACTGATAATGATATGGGCCTCGCCCCCAGACTGACACTGATGTGGGCCTCGCCCCAAACTAATATGGGCCTCACCATAAACTGATACTAATGTGGGCCTCGCCCTAAACTGATACTGACGTGGGCCTCGCCCCAAACTGATACTGATGTGGGCCTCGCCCCAAACCGATATGGGCCTCGCCCCAAGCTGATACTAATATGGGCCTTGCCCCAAACCGATATTGACATAGGCCTCGCCCCCAAACTGATACTGATGCGTGCCTCGCCCCAAACTGATATGGGCCTCGCCCTAAACTGACAAGAAGTCCAACTGCATCCAAATGAGGATGGTCCACAAGCACAAGGAAATAGTTGCAATAGGCCATACAACCCCGGTCTACATGTGGGTTTGCGGGAGTGTAGACAAAGACTCTCGCTGGCGAAGGATTGCCCACAACTAGGTCTCCCCACTCAAGGGCTCGACCAGTGGAGTCGCCAGACTGTAGGACACAGAAATCGGCGACGTTGTTCTAGGCTCGCGGCCTAGTTGGGAGTACGGAATAGCTCGCGGGGAACTAAACCGGAGAAATAACATGGAGTTGCCACCCGGTGTGAACCGGGACAAAGATTTAAGGCCGCACTCACCCCTCGCAAAGGAAGACTTCAAACCTGTTGGGTTCGGAATGGTCCCTTACTTATGCCATTTGTGATGATGTGATTTGTACAATATCTTAACCGAATCTACGCAACATGCTTTAGAACAACCTATATCTAGTTCATGTTCATAAAGATAAATCCTATGTCTAAGTTTGCATGCTTTGAAAATAAGTCATTATAACGGCAAGCATATAATATCACACAACGAGCATGCTGAATCATCCAACGCAAATAAATAATTATTTAAACAAAAGCATAAACTAAATTCCTAATACGAAATCAAAAAACTAAATCATGCTTAAATAAATAACATAATCATACTTAAAAATAAACAATAAACTAGGCTAAATCATGCTTAAGTAATAAATAATCCACTAACTACATCATGCTCAAATACAAGTTTGGATGAAATGAAATACGTGTCTCTCAAGCGGTACGTGGCATTGTGTCCCGAGTGCAAACCGCAATACCGTCCATTCAGAATTGGCTATGGAATTTACGTCAGAGTTTCCATCCGATATACCACAAAAGAAAACACACATTTCGTTCATCCGGAATTCACATCATGCCTTAACAAACGACTCTTATGCGATAATATATTAAAATAAATAAAGAAACGAAAGATAATAGGTAAAAAGGGTGCCATCAGGTCTAACCTCTTTTGTTGTCTCTCGAAAGCGCGTTACACGGCCGTCGGAAGGGTTGATGTTCCGTAACTTTTCTGGTTCACCAATCCAACGCTTTTCCTCGCTGTTTCTCTATTTGGGCTACTGTTTTTGCTATGTTTCACGGTGATTCTGGTTGCGGTATTAGGCTTACTGGTTTACGGTAAATATGGGACTGTTTTGCGGTTTTGTAGGGGTAAATGAGTTGCGGTTTTGGTGATTTTTTAGGGGAATTCTGGGCAATTTTTTAGTGCAGTTTTGGGTCAGTTTCTGGACAGTTTTGGGGGTGTTTTTAAGGGTTAAACTTGCGATAAACAGGGCAGTACAGTGGGGTTGTTTGCGTGCAGTATGTGGCAGTGCAGTGAGGGTTTTCTCGGTGATTTAGGGGACTGGTCAGTGAGGTTTTTTTGTGTGCAGTTTGGGCAGTGTTTGCGGCAGTTTTAGGGTATTTTCTGGGGGGTTTTCACGGTAGTTTTCAGGGGTAGTTGTTAGGGGGCTGAGTGGACTGTGAGGGGTAGTGTTGCGTGAGTGCTGATTTGGTGCGTGAAGTGAGTGCAATTGGTTTGTTGAAGCGGTGAGGTTGAGTGGTTTACGTGTGCTGCTGAGTGTTAGGGGAGGGGCATATGGTGTGAGTGTCTTGTGTGGCTTTGTGTGAATTGTCTTTGTGAAATCAGTTATGTTGCGTGAAAGATGAGAGGGAGCAACAGGTGGCGTGATGGGTTTGATGAAGGCAATGGACGAGTGTTTTGTGGAAGGGCTATGCGTAAGTGGGGCAGATGAGCGTGCTATGTGGCGTTAAGGTTGCAAAAATGCATACGAGACTCATCATCGGGACTTACATGCAAAAATGCAGTGTCTACTGTCACCCACACTTTGATGAGATTTGTGCAGTGTGTGATAATGACAATCCTATCAAAGTACGTGCAATGCATTTTCACTTACCTGGCTCGCCAGCTGCCACCTGGTTTGCCTACTGCTCCGAACTCAATTTGCTGATGTGCCATTCTTGGCATGCTAAACCCCGTACCTAGGTTGTCGCGGTAGTCCATAATAGTCCACAATACTTCACGATAGTCCACGGTAGTCCACAACTCTTCACGATAGTCCACGGTAGTCCACGGTAATCCACAACTCTTTACGATAGTCCACGGTAGTCCAAGATAGTCCACAACTCTTAACGATAGTCCACGGTAGTCCACAACTCTTCACGATAGTCCACGGTAGTCAACGGTAGTCCACAACTCTTCACGATAGTCCACGGTAGTCCACATAATCCTCATAATCCATATAGTCCATGGTAGTCCACGGTAATCCACAAAATCCTCATAATCCACATAGTCCACGGTAATCCACGGTAGTCCACATAATCTTCATAATCCACATACCGCACCTGGCATGCTAGACCCCGTACCTAGGGTGTCACGGTAGTCCATAATAGTCCACATGTCGTATCTGGCGTGCTAAACCCCGTACCTAGGGTGTCGCGGTAGTCCACAATAGTCCATATGTCATATCTGGCATGCTAAACCCTGTACCTAGGGTGTCGCGATAGTCCACAATAGTCCACATGTCGTACCTGGCGTGCTAAACCCCGAACCTAGGGTGTCGCGGTAGTCCACATGCCGTACCTGGTGTGCTAAACCCCGTACCTAGGGTGTCGCACTTGCGTCTCCATACCTAGAGTGTCGCAGTGATATCTCCATACCCGGAGTGCCGTAGTGATGTCTTCATACCAGGAGTGCCGTACCTGGCAAAAATGATCTGATGTCTCCATACCCGGAGTGCCGTACCTGATAGAACTGATGATGTATCTCCATACCCGGAGTCCCGTACCTGGCAGGACTGATGCTGTATCTCCGTAGCCGAAGTGCCGTACCTGGCAGAACTGATGTTGTATCTCCATACCCGGAGTGTCGTACCTGGCAGAACTGATGATGTATCTCCATACCCGGAGTGCCGTACCTGGCAGAACTGATGATGCATCTCCGTACCCGGAGTGTCGTACCAGGCAGAACTGATGTTGTATCTCCATACCGAGAGTGCCATACCCTGCAAAACTGATACTGATGTGCCTCCATACCCGGAGTGCCATACCCGGTGAAACTGATGATGTGGGCCTCGCCCCTAGAGTGCCATACCCGAAAAGACTGATTCTGATGATGATACAGTGGGCCATCGACCCTGGGCGCATCCCGGAACTACAACTGACAACGGGGGCCCTCGACCCTGGGACGTATCCCAATACCGCTGACAATGTGGGCCTCGCCCTCAAACTGATGATGTAGTGGTTCCTCGATCCTGGGACGCATCCTGAAACTACAACTGATGATGCAGTGGGCCCTCGACCCTGGGACGCATCCCAATAGCTGCAACCGACAACGGGGGCCTCGATCTTGGGACGCATCCCAATACCGCTGACAAAAGGTGGGTCTCGACCCTGAGACGCATCCCAAAACTGATGATGCAGTTGACCTCGATCCTGGGATGCATCCCGGAACTGCAACCGACAACGTGGGCCCTCGACCATGGGACGCATCCCAATATCACTGACAATATGGGCCTCGCCCTCAAACTGATGATGAAGTGGGTTCTCGACCCTGAACTGATACTGATGTGGGCCTTGCCCCCGGACTGATAATGATATGGGCCTCGCCCCCAGACTGACACTGATGTGGGCCTCTCCCCAAACTGATATGGGCCTCACCCTAAACTGATACTAATGTGGGCCTCGCCCTAAACTGATACTGACGTGGGCCTCGCCCCAAACTGATACTGATGTGGGCCTCGCCCCAAACCGATATGGCCAAGATGATACTAATGTGGGCCTCGCCCCAAACCGATATTGACATGGGCCTCGCCCCCAAACTGATACTGATGCGGGCCTCGCCCCAAACTGATATGGGCCTCGCCCTAAACTTATACTAATGTGGGCCTCGCCACAAACTGATACTAACGTGGGCCTCTCCCCAAACTGATACTGATGTGGGCCTCGCCCCTAAACTAATACTAATGTGGGCCTCGACCCAGATTGATACTGATGTGGGCCTCGCCCCAAACCGATATGGGCCTCGCCCCAAGCTGATACTAATGTGGGCATCGCCCCAAACCGATACTGACGTGGGCCTCGCCCCAAACTGTTACTGATGTGGGCCTCGCCCCCATATTGATACTGATGTGGGCCTCGGCCCTAGGACTCATCCCCAAAACTGATGCTGATTTGGGCCTCGGCCCTAGGTCTCATCCCCAAAACTGCTGCTGATGTGGGCCTCGACCCCGGGACTCATCCCCAAAACTGATGCTAATGTGGACTGGGATTCATTCCTGGATTCATTCCAAAAATCTAACGATGTGGGCCTCGACCCTGGGATTCATTCACGGATTCATTCCAAAACTCTGCTGATGTGGGACTCGACCCTGGGATTCATTCCCGGATTCATTCTAAAACTGCTGGGTCTCGACCTTGGGATTCATTCCCGAAACTGCTGATGCTATGTTGCTTTTTCTGGTTGGCTTGCATTTGCCGCTTTCTCATTTTCTTTAAAAACATGTGAACAAAAACAAGACAAAGATTGCTTGTATACGACGTGTATGCATGCATGCATGAATGTGTTTCCTATTCTGATGGGTTAGATCTTCCTTGTGCTCTTCAGTGCTTCTTGCCTACAGATGTATTCGGTTACCCCCTGGGTCTGCTTACGGTTTCTTTTTGTCAATTCTATTCTGGTGATTGCTCAGTTTTCTTTTGTCTCATAGCTCAAGTTCCCATTACGTCCCTCATTCACGAGGTGGTAGACTGGTCGCCCCCAGTCTTGATTTACCTTTCTGCTTAGTGTTCTCCAAATCACGGAGTGACAGGTCGATCTCTAAGTCTATAACATACTGCTTCACAAATGCATCAGCTAGTTCCCTTCAATCTTCCTTAACCTTCTTCTCAAGGCTGTGATACCAAACCACAGGTGCCCCCTCGAGTGACATCCCAAACATATTTTGGACTTGGCGCTGTGATAGGCCCACTGAACTCATCATTGAGACGTATTGCCACAGATGGACCCTCGGGTCCCCATTCCCATTGAACTTAGCCATATCAGGCATCTTGAACTGAGCTGTCAGCTGTTCTTCGAATGTCAACGCCTCATAATCCAACAAGTCCTAATGTTTCCCCTTCAGTTTACTGGTAACTGACTCCATCTGATCACGAAGTTTCTATATCTTGGCCTGAGACCCTGCTATTCTTCCCGTGGCATATTCGGCCATATCGTCATCAAAAGCGGGGATGTCATCCCCCAACCTATTCGGAGGCTCATCACGTCTTAAATTCTCCCAACACGGGGCACAGCCATATTTGCCATGCTAGTAGTCAAGGCTTCCAACTGTTCAGTAATCTTGGCGAAACAATTCTCCAACTGATCTATTCGGGATACCTCATTATCGGATGTACTCATATCTGTTACCGGTCTTTTAGTGAGTCTTCCCTCTTCCCTAACCCAACTGGAATCTATGATGGCTTTTTGAACACAAGGGTTAGCATGATGCATGTATGTATAAGGTGCATGAGATGCATACAATATAAGGAATATATCAACTCATTAAAATTTTCACACAAATCGACCCATCATCATTTTAGAAGCTTTTGGACTAACTGTCATAGGAGTGAACTCGTCCCAGTTTAAATGGCCCAACAAGTTCACATCTCATGGCGAGAAGTCCAACCGTATCCAAATGATAATGTTCCTAAACACAAACATTTAATGGCCCATTGGCGTTTTAGAAGCTTTTGGCCCAATCATCATAAGATACGTTCTTGATCCAATTTAAATGGCCCAACAAGCCCATACCTCATGACAAAAGGTCCGAATGGATCCAAACGACAATGTTCCCAAACACAAGCATACATAAATAATTTCTACAAAGTGGCTCATCAATATTTCAGAAGATTTTAGCCCAATTGTCATAGGATACGAACTCGTCCCAGTTTAAATGGCCCCACAAGTTCTCATTTCTGACAAGAAGTCAAACTGCATCCAAATGAGGATGGTCCACAAGCACAAGGAAATAGTTGCTATAGGCCATACAACCCCGGTCTACATGTGGGTTTGCGGGAGTGTAGACAAAGACTCTCGCTGGCGAAGGATTGCCAACAACTAGGTCTCCCCACTCAAGGGCTAGAGCGACCAAGTGAGAGCACCTTTTTTATACCTTACATTACGTGCCAACGAGTTATGGTGTGTGACTGACTGCCAGATGGATTTCCCGTTGTAGATTCCCCAGAGGGAGGGTGGAGCGAGGCTCTCTTAAGTACCCTAGCCTCTTAGGCTCTTATCGCTTGGTGACAGGAATAAACCACGGGTCCTCCAAATTAGTCGATCACGATAGGCTACAAGTAAATGATTATCTAGGTTCCTTCACAGCTTTTCCTTATAAAAAGGTAGTGAATGAAGGAAGACACCAAACCATTACCCAACCTAAACAATATGCCTTTGATTAAACCCCTTTTAACCCACAGTAGACACAGTTAATTAAAGCACAAATCATAATATTACAAGACATTATTTCAGGGCCGATTCTCTTATCCCCAGTGGAGTCGCCAGACTGTAGGACACAGAAATCGGCGACGCTGTTCTAGGCTCGCGGTCTAGTTGGGAGTACGGAATAGCTTGCGGGGAACTAAACCGGAGAAATAACATGGAGTCGCCACCCGGTGTGAACTGGGATAAAGATTTAAGGCCGCACTCACCCCTCGCAAGAGAAGACCTCAAACCTGTTGGGTTCGGATTGGTCCCTTACTTATGCCACTTCTAATGATGTGATTTCTGCAATATCTTAACCGAATCTACGCAACATGCTCAAGAACAACCTATATCTAGTTCATGTTCATAAAGATAAATCCTATGTCTAAGTTTGCATGCTTTGAAAATAAGTCATTATAACGGCAAGCATATAATATCACACAACGAGCATGTTGAATCATCCAATGCAAATAAATATTTATTTAAACAAAAGCATAAACTAAATTCCTAATGCGAAATCAAAGAACTAAATCATGCTTAAATAAATAACATAATCATACTTAAAAATAAACAATAAACTAGGCTAAATCATGCTTAAGTAATAAATAATCCACTAACTGCATCATGCTCAAATACAAGTTTGGATGAAATGAAATACGTCTCTCTCAAGCGGTACGTGGCATTGTGTCCCGAGTGCAAACCGCAATACCGTCCATTCAGAATTGGCTATGGAATTTACGTCAGAGTTTCCATCCGATATACCACAAAAGAAAACACAAATTCCGTTCATCCGAAATTCACATCAAGCCTCAACAAATGACTCTCATGCGATAATATATTAAAATAAATAAAGAAACGAAAGATAATAAGTAAAAAGGGTGCCCTCAGGTCTAACCTCTTTTGTCGTCTCTCCAAAGCGCGTTACACGGCCGTCGAAGGGTTGATGTTCCGTAACTTTTCTGGTTCACTAATCCAACACTTTTCCTCTCTGTTTCGCTGTTTGGGCTGCTGTTTTTGCTCTGTTTCACGGTGTTTCTAGTTGCGGTATTAAGCTTACTGGTTTGCGGTAAATAGGGGACTATTTTGCGGTTTTGGAGGGGTAAAGGGGTTGCGGTTTTGGTGATTTTTGAGGGGAATTCTGGGCAGTTTTTTAGTGCAGTTTTGGGTCAGTTTCTGGACAGTTTTGGTGGTGTTTTTAAGGGTTAAACTTGCGATAAATAGGGCAGTGCAGTGGGGCTATTTGCGTGAAGTATGTGGCAGTGCAGTGAGGGTTTTCTCGGTAATTTAGGGGACTGGTCAGTGAGGTTTTTTTGTGTGCAGTTTGGGCAGTGTTTGCGGCAGTTTTAGGGGTATTTTCTAGGGGGTTTCATGGTAGTTTTTTGGGGTAGTTGTTAGGGGGCTGAGTGGACTGTGAGGGGCAGTGTTGCGTGAGTGCTGATTAGTGTGTGAAGTGAGTGCAATTGGTTTGTTGAAGCGGTGAGTTTGAGTGGTTTATGTGTGCTGCTGAGTGCTAGGGGATGGGCATATGGTGTGAGTGTCTTGTGTGGCTTTGTGTGAATTGTCTTTGTGAAAGCAGTTATGTTGCGTGAAAGATGAGAGGGAGCAACTGTTGGGGTTGGTGCTCAGAGCGCCAATCCAGACCGTATTTATGTATGATTCATGAATACGAACATCCCCTTATTCCATAATATTACTTATTTATGGTTGCACCTCTTGTTCTTATATACGTATTCGATCTGATTACGATTAGATTGAAACTAAATGTGGTTTAGTGATATGTATATATTAGACAAAGGTCCGATAATATATAATGCAGTACACAGTTACAAAGTTAGTTTGTAATTGACATTGGGAAGTGTCACTGCTATATGAATATTATCAAACATAGTTCCTGGTCAAGATTTGCTAACACGGGTCGGTTAGTCAAATCCGTTGAGACCAGTATATGTCGTATATCGAGACTTGGTCCGATGGTTTATCCCAATGAACCATGAGTCTAGGGAGACTCGTATAGACGTGTAGGTGTTTATAGTGGATAAACATTGAACGGCTCACCGAAGATTCTTAATGGATGGTACACCAACGTCAATAAGAATCTTCTCGGGTTGAGTAGCATAGTGGTCCTTCGACTTGAGATACCAATGTGGATGTATGAGACATCCTCCACACTTAGATGACAGTCACGTCACCGATCTATTTAGATCAGACCTCCGCCTGTTCGTTGGGTGTGGATCGATCCTCAGGATATCCTGTGTGTGTCAAGATAGGATCCGTCAGTTCGTTGTACAGAGCATAGGTAGTCCATATATAATTAGCAGTCTGTTAAATCTGTGGCCACAATATACTTCGGAAGTAAGTTCCGATTCTTATTTATAGATTGCTAATAGATACGTCGACGAGATCATACCTATAGAGATTTGACGTTTACATCTATATCTCTGGGATTATCTGGATACCTGTGACGGAGGGATTATACGTATGCAATGACCTCGACCTGTATGATTCAGCGAGATTATCTGTGATCGTCATAATCTACGGGTGGATAGATTATGGACATGAAATTGGATTTCGTGACGTATATACCTGAATCTAGAGAGTCTCAATAATGAAACATACTCGTAGAGCACTAGAGCAACATTTATGAATAATGATGATTATTTATAAATCGTTTAATCGTTAAACGAAAAATACATGCGAACGGGCCGAACCGTCATTTCCTAATTAATGTGTATTTGTATTTAATATATGATGTATTGAATACACATTAATAAATGGTCAAATAAAGGTATTTGACATATATCATCAAATATGTATTTGAGATATTTAAAGTAAATATAATACATATATTGATATATTTGTATTTAATTAATTATTTAATTATTTAATTATTAAATGATTAATATAATTAAAATATAAATATATGACCAAATGATAAAGTTAGGAAATGATTATAAGTGTAAAAGTTTGACTTTACATTAAAGGAAAAGGTTGTCAAATTGATTTTGACTTCTTAAGATATTTGTTCAAAATTGTTTGAAAAATGAAAAATATTTTTTCCTTTATTCTTTATCAATTTCGGCCATGACACTTTAAAATATAAGAGTTATATTTTTCTAAGTTGCATTTGTTGACTAAATTAAATATCTTTAAAGTTGTTTTAGATATTTAACCAAGTTGAACAAATGAAAGACAAATGAAGATGAAATTAATATTCTTGTAATTTGCCTTACCAATTTCGGCCAAGGCTTTTTCAAGCTTGTATATATTGTTTTTCATTTCATTTGCTTTTAACCTAATTCACTTTCACCAAAAACTCCATTAAGGAAGGCAAAGAATGGTAGAGAGAAAAGAAAGAAAAATCAAGAAAAGCTTGGAAAATAGTAAGTATTTCCAACCTTCCATTAGAGAGTAATTTGTTCTCTTGTTGTGGGCAACATCTTGTGATGTTCTTGAGTTTTTGCTATTCTTTATTCTTTGTGTTTTTGATGGATAAAGTTTGGTGAAAGTGTAGAGCATGTATAATGGAGAAAGCTTGTGACTAGTGTAGTTATAAGTGTTCTTTTAAGGTTTTGGAAACCATGTTGCTAATCTAGAGTTGTTGACCCACTCTTAGATGACCTAGATTTGATCTTGAGTTGTTTCATTGTGTTGAGACTTTGATTGGATGGAAGAAACATGATTAAAGTAATTGATTTAACCAATTTGGTCTAATTTGTCCAATTTGAAGAAATTGAAATATTAGGGTTCATGACCAATTCCAAATTTGGGGATTTTCATATATGTTGTGCATTTGGATGTGTATATGATGCATATAAAGTTTCATGTTCATTGGATTACATTTTGATGTGTTTTGATGCATGAAATGACAAAGTGCACACTTTGGCACCAAGGTGGTGCATTCGGCCAAGAGTTGGAAATTTGGGGATTTGGTTGCTTTTGGTGTTTTGATGTTTTGAACATGCTAATTTCATCTTATAAATGATTTAGAATCATTCAAAATTGATTAGATCAATTTCGGACTAAAATGGACTAAATACCAAGTGTAAGGGCAATTCGGTAAATTCACTTAAATATGATTTATTTGAATTTTGTTTCATAATTTGATTATTGGATAATTATATAAATATGTTTATTTAATTAATCCGAGAAAAAGTTTTTGAAATCGGAAAATACGATTTTCCGCCGCTTCCGCTGCGTTACCGGATTAAGCCCCTAAAACCCCTTCAAAATGGTATCAGAGCGAGTCTGATTCTAGGCCTCCATAAATGATTAGCTTGTTTTATTCAATGTTTAATCATGTTTTTCTTGACTTTATACATGCATGTTATAATCTAATTTTATTAGATTTAGGGTGTATGACACTTAAAGGAATATCCCCGCATAATAAGGTTTTAAAGTAACTAGTATTTGGAATACTTGTTTCTTGGTCCGTCTTGTCAATACGGTTTATAAATATCTTTTCGTTGACTACATCCAAGACCATGCCTCTGCTGTGAGGATGTAGCTGATAGAAATTTATTTATGCCGAATGTATATTAGATACTAGATAAATTCAAGCGAAAGCGGAATCCTGAACGTGCCCTAGCTGTCAGGGTTACGCAAGTAACTTGAGTTTATCATTGACAAGTTTAACCTTGGTACGTCTCCTTGTGGGCCTGCCTTCGCAGCGACAATGAGAAACAGCCATGACCGGAACCTCGGAGTCACTAGTGAGTGATTGACAATTAGTTGTCTACCTGTGAATATACGTAGGCGAGACCGTGCCTCTGCTGTGAGTCGAAATATATTCATGGGGTCCTCTTCCCATTATGGAATTCGATTTAATTATTGAATTCTCGTTTTTCCGTTGGGGATTACGGTATTATGTAAAAATAGTGGGAGGCACTGCTAAGTTTAAAATATTCCATAACTTAGGCAGTGTATGTTATTATGGAAATTGCCGCTTGTTTGTTTCCTTATTCTATAGTAGATAGAATTAAACTTTTATTTACTGCACACATATTTTGATATGTTATCTGACTAGACTCTTGGTTGCAGTTATTCTAAAATAGGTTCTAGATACTAATAGACTGGGATATTATTAGATTAGTCTAAACCATCTGGAACTGTTGTTCCGATTTTCTAGAAAAATAAATATGGTTAATGACTTAGTTTCTAAGTCACAACAGATAATCTAGATAGATATCCCTTTTAGGATATAATACTTTAGAGAGAATAGTTTCTTATGCACTAAGAATTGACTTGAATTAGTTCATGTCTCGAGATTCTTGACTGGCATTAAGAAAGGCCCATTAGGTTTTTGTTTATCTAGTAATGACATTTCTAAGCTTTAATTACCTTTAGAGGTAATGTGTCTGACACAATTTGCTAATCAATTATTTGCAATTGTTGTGAATAGTTGAATGCAAATAGTAAAGCTAAAGAAAGGATATGTGTATAACTGTGTATATAAAATATTGATTTTCACAAATACAACAACTATAGGTATTGGATACCAGATCTCCCGTCTAGTTATTTGAAATATTGGTTAACGATTGTTTTGATATTTGATATCGGAACTCGCGACTATTGGATAGTCACTTGTTCTTTATAAACAATTGTTACATATTTTATAATAACTAGTAGTGTCATTGACGTAGAGATAAACATTAAGAAAAAATATTCGGTAAAGTAAATAATTTAGAATGGTGCTTTATGAATTTAATCACTTAAGCATTGGATGCTTATTCCGTATGGTAAAGGATGGTTTGATACTAGATCACACCACACATCCTTATCCATTTAATGAATATTGTATTCAGGAAAGTGATTAAGATCTCGTTTAACAAATGATTGTCATTGGACCACCAAATTTATTTAAACTGATACATTGGATGTATGTAGTTTATTAAATAATAATTCTTAAGGTAGTTTTCTTTATTTCGTAACTTGGTTGATGAATTGTCATAACTTAGTTACGTGTTTCTGAAGGAACACATATTGAAAGTCTTGAAAGTATCAAGAACTTTCAATCGTTCTGATGAAACGTAGATTGAACATTTTTGACTTGTTCAAATATATTCAATCTGAAGAATTTGAAAACTAGATCCTTAAAATTCATTACATGTCTTTGAACTGTTCAAAGATCTTTGATACGATCAAACATATGAATTTAAAGCAATTAGTTCTAAGGTTATTCAGTGAATATGATTCATATTCAATATTGTTCTTCCACGATTCCATCTTGATGGAATTGAGTAGTGGGAGCAATCGAATCTTATATGATTTGATTCGTTTGATATTGAATGTTACTGAATTAGTTTCAATACTCTTGGGGTTATGCTCCAGTAACACTAATTCATCTCTTTAATTAATGTTCCATTAATTTCTACAGTTACATATATGATATGTATAGGTAGAAAATCCGAATCTTGAAAAGTTTAAGATTTGAATGTTTCTTTTATATAATAGTTATATAATGGAAATTACTTACACCTTGGAGGTATAAGTAAAAGTTTATTGTTTATTCTGTTTAATAGAATATTGTATTCTATTTAATAGAATATCTTTCCTACGATCCTAAGTAATAAAATTGTTTTATTACTTGGCGTGTAACATCTGATGTTAATTATTGTAAAAAAGGCTTGACTTATTGAAGTCAAATGTGAGAATGATAAATTATAAATGGAACTACGTAATTAATAAGATGAAACAACCCTTATACATCTTCTATATAAGTCAATAGGATATCAGAATCATTTACGAGTATTTGATACTTAATGGTTCTGTTGTTTTCTTATTGAAGAAAATTATCCTATAACTTATAATAGAAGCGATATTTGATATCGATTCTGGAAGTTCACCATTGAACCATAGATCTAAGATTGTCCATAGCTTACTACGATCAAGTTTTGAACTTGATTAAGCTTTCATTATGAATTAGTTCATGATATGTGCTAATTGTTTGCGTAGCAAAAGCAATATGAGCTTGTTAAAGGTTTGACCTTTACAGTATGACAGTGAGAAAAGTTATACTCAGCAATCTATTGTAGATTCTGAGAAAACTTATCTCTAGTCACACTAAATGAACAACTAGAGATATATTGGTTAATGTTAATATGAAACTATACATTTTAACTAAAGAATGCAAAGTGGCATTTTTTGAATGACTTATTCAGATAAGAGATCAATTGTGATTTCTTTGTTTGAAGAGTTCATTCTGGAATGGCCCTAGAGTTTGTGTTCTGTTGAGATCGCAGTTTTGTGCTAACTTACAGAGCCTATTGTAGACTCGGATAAGTCTTCCAGAAATATGTGTTCTCTCTTTTTTGATATCGTCAGATTGTCTGATCTTGTCAAAGTATATAGAATACATATGTGATAAAAGGGTTAGTGGGAGCGTACAAATTACTTTCTAGTGTTATATATCCTAACAACATTATCATTATTATAGTAATAATGAGATGTTTGTGAGGTAAAAGGTTTACCTAAGTCTTCTTTACTCCGTGAAAACAGTGGGAGTAGTCTCTGTTATATACGATATAAAGTTTTATATAAGATATAAAACAAGAGACTTGTGAGATACTCCTATTATTCGTACATTAGATATGATCTAATAAAGACATAACTGGGCTATCTGTATGACAGTTAGTATAACTGTTGGACAGTTATTGTGTGTCTTATATATAGTATTCATCTTTCGTAAATGATGATTCCTTTTTCGAAAGAGATATTGATTAGAATGTCTAAACAATATTATGTATCATTTGATGATGATATAGTGAATTTTATTATGTGCGATTATCGATGTCGATTTAATCGTAATTGTTACGAGTTATTTTGACATCCTATAGACCATATGATGGATCTTGAAACACGTTCTTTGTGATCTTTGAGATATTAAGAACGAGTTTCTAATTCATGGAGAATATAGTCTGCAACCATTAGGGTCATATTAGTTTTGAGACTAATTATGACGTTAGACAGTCTACGTCATAAAGAGTCAGAAAAGATGCAGTGAGAGTGTCACGAAGGATTCTACTTTTGTAGTGGAATTAAATGCAACTTATAAAGTATTGACTTATGAAGTTGCATAGTGACCTTATAAAATAGAAGTTTTGAATTGTTATTGTGCTTGCGGTTGTCTTCATTGTATTTTGGATTTGATCCTTAAATACTTGGACAACTCAGTAGCTGTAACACAATACTGATGTAGCATCAGAGTCATATTAATGTATAATCTAGATTCTACAAAATATGAATGATGCTGACTATGGGAAACGATGGAGTTTGTTTGACAAACTCAATATGTCATAGCGGACTTATTTTTATTGCCTACCTCTTAAGTACTGGGTGAGCTTTTGAGGGCCATGTGCATACGATGCACATTGAGACGTGTATATGATACTGTGGATTGGCACTAGAGCAAGTGGGAGAAATTGTTGGGGTTGGTGCTCAGAGCGCAAATCCGGACCGTATTTATATATGATTCATGAATACGAACATCCCCTTATTCCATAATATTACTTATTTATGGTTGCACCTCTTGTTCTTATATACGTATTCGATCTGATTACGATTAGATTAAAACTAAATGTGGTTTAGTGATATGTATATATTAGACAAAGGCCCGATAATATATAATGCAGTACACAGTTAAAAAGTTAGTTTGTAATTGACATTGGGAAGTGTCACTGCTATATGAATATTATCAAACATAGTTCCTGGTCAAGATTTGCTAACACGGGTCGGTAGTCAAATCCGTTGAGACCAGTACATGTCGTATATCGAGACTTGGTCCGATGGTTTATCCCAATGAACCATGAGTCTAGGGAGACTCGTATAGACGTGTAGGTGTTTATAGTGGATAAACACTGAACGGCTCACCGAAGATTCTTAATGGATGGTACACCAACGTCAATAAGAATCTTCTCGGGTTGAGTAGCATAGTGGTCCTTCGACTTGAGATACCAATGTGGATGTATGAGACATCCTCCACACTTAGATAACAGTCATGTCACCGATCTATTTAGATCAGACCTCCGCCTGTTCGTTGGGTGTGGATCGATCCTCAGGATATCCTGTGTGTGTCAAGATAGGATCCGTCAGTTCTGTGTACAGAGCATAGGTAGTCCATATATAATTAGCAGTCTGTTAAATCTGTGGCCACAGTGTACTTCGGAAGTAAGTTCCGATTGTTATTTAGAGATTGCTAATAGATACGTCGACGAGATAATACCTATAGAGATTTGACGTTTACATCTATATCTCTGGGATTATCTGGATACCTGTGATGGAGGGATTATACGTATGCAATGACCTCGACCTGTATGATTCAGCGAGATTATCTGTGATCGTCATAATCTACGGGTGGATAGATTATGGACATGAAATTGGATTTCGTGACGGATATACCTGAATCTAGAGAGTCTCAATAATGAAACATACTCGTAGAGCACTAGAGAAATATTTATGAATAATGATGATTATTTATAAATCGTTTAATCGTTAAATGAAATATACATGCGAACGGGCCGAACCGTCATTTCCTAATTAATGTGTATTTGTATTTAATATATGATGTTATTGAATACACATTAATAAATGGTCAAATAAAGATATTTGACATATATCATCAATATATGTATTTGAGATATTTAAAGTAAATATAATACATATATTTGATATATTTGTATTTAATTAATTATTTAATTATTTAATTGTTAAATGATTAATATAATTAAAATATAAATATATCACCAAATGATAAAGTTAGGAAATGATTGTAAGTGTAAAAGTTTGACTTTACATTAAAGGAAAAAGTTGTCAAATTGATTTTGACTTCTTAAGATATTTGTTCAAAATTGTTTGAAAAATGAAAAATATTTTTTCCTTTATTCTTTATCAATTTCGGCCATGACACTTTAAAATATAAGAGTTATATTTTTCTAAGTTGCATTTGTTGACTAAATTAAATATCTTTAAAGTTGTTTTAGATATTTAACCAAGTTGAACAAATGAAAGACAAATGAAGATGAAATTAATATTCTTGTAATTTGCCTTACCAATTTCGGCCAAGGGCTTTTTCCAAGCTTGTATATATTGTTTTTCATTTCATTTGCTTTTAACCTAATTCACTTTAACCAAAAAATCCATTAAAGGAAGGCAAAGAATGCTAGAGAGAAAAGAAAGAAAAATCAAGAAAAGCTTGGAAAATAGTAAGTATTTCCAACCTTCCATTAGAGAGTAATTTGTTCCTCTTGTTGTGGGCAACATCTTGTGATGTTCTTGAATTTTTCTATTCTTCATTCTTTGTGTTTTTTATGGATAAATGTTTGGTGAAAGTGTAGAGCATTTATAATGGAGAAAGCTTGTGACTGTTGGACAAAATGACCCATAGCGTCACTATTTGCACAGATCATTGTGTTGTTGTAGCAAATTAACTATGTAACAAGGAATTGTACTCTCGTCATTTGTGATTAGATCACCATAGATATATAAATGAAGAGAGGTCCCTATGATTAGTTCCTGGATTGAGATGATATGAGACAGTATCAGTCCACGAAGGATTAATCATTAAATATCCCTAGCCGTAGTATTATCGAGACTGGACATCGATAATGCGTAATAGGCTAGTATTGCACTTGTGCGCGTTGTGAGGGCACAACGGCATAGTTCTCATATATATAAGTATTGGATACTTGTGCAAGTGCGATAGGAGGTCGTGTTTCACAGATGGTACGGGAAACAGCTTCGCTCTGGATAGACCCTTCGGAATCCCATTGGTATTATGACTAGGTGTCTATGGGAGGCCGAAATCAAGTAGGTGTGTATAGTCTTAACCTGAGACTTGCATCGCTAATACTTACGACAATCGGTAAACTTTGGTTTTTGTGGTGGGGGATTTTAACTGGTTCTGTGTTCACCTCTTCTGGGTTTATCAGGAATCGTAGTGTATTGGATGTGATGTCAAGACGGAAGTATCACTCCAGTCATAGTGGAGATGATGTCACACAGGATACGGTATTAGTGCTCTTAAAGTGATGCGCATCCAATCGTGATATTATGACCAGGTCATGAATATCCGATTATAGAGACTAGTTACCAGACATCCGATATGTGTTTCGGACGGGGCAGACACTTATCCAGCCCCAGCCCTAGCACGTGATTATCCGATACTGGGCCAATATGCACAATACAATTGTATACTACGCTTGATACAGATCTAGATATTCTTTGATGAATATGTCCGGAGAACTTGGGAAGACTTGGTGCTTTGCTAGGAGTCGACCTTGTCTCGTAAATCGGTAGAATGTAGTACTTGGTACGTACGTGATTCGGATACTCCGACGACCGTATTTACTGCCAGATTATCCGGGGATCTCATGGGTCGCTTCCCGATAATCCACCGATGACGCACAACTCGCACTCTTGAATAATCTGGGATTATATAGAGAAGAGAGAGAAAATTAATCTAGGATTAATTACGGAGATATTTTATCTAGGATAAAATATCGTCTAGAGAGAGATAACGATTAATTCGGAATTAATCGATGAATTAATATATTCGATATATTAATCGAAAATAGATTTCGACGCGGAATTAAAATTAAATTTTAATTCGGGCAAACGAGTTAATTTAGAATTAATTCGTTAGCGACGTAAATAATAATTTCGCTAGCCGCAATTATTCGATTTAATTAACGTCGCGACGTAAGCTCGGTATTTCGGAAATATCGAACCCGAACGCGTGAGTGCACGTGGCCCACTTTCATTTGGAAACGTGTGGGGCCCATATGACACATGTCATTTTATGCATTATTTAATTCTAATGCATTGCATGGTGATAGTGTACAATACACTCAATGGTTTTGCATGGAGTTTGAGTGTTTGACACTCTGAGCCATTGCATGTTTTGTGTCATAAGATTATTATTAATTTAATAAACATTATGGCATAAATATAAATTGATTTTTGGTAACAAAAATTAATTACACAACACATTTTTTCTCTCAAATTCTCTCATCTCTCTCACGCCCAAGTGTGGCTATTCTTCACTGGTTTTGAACCAGTTTGGGCGTGAATAAGGGAAGCCAAGAGTGAGTTTTCATGGTGAAAATTCAAGTGCTAGCACACTTACAAGTCTTGCGAAGGTGGTAGGGAGGTTCGACCATGAGACGGGACTCATCCGACGGAGTTTGGAGCTTCGTTTTGAGACCCGAAACTGCCAAGACAGTGAGCATGGACTGGTTGCAGTGGCGTGAGCAAGGCAGTACGTTTTTTGCCTTGATTCGTCTTCAAATCGACATAACCGATCAATGTGAGTATTCCGCTACCTCCGTTGATGTATTCACGCATGTTTTCATGTCTTGTTTGATCTTGGGACCTTTAGAATAAACCAACAATGGCATCAAGAGCTAATGTTGCAAGCATGAAATTTGTAGGGTTTAAAATTTGGGTAAATGTGATTTGTGCATGATTTGAATAAATTGTTTGTTTGAGTATGCTTATAACATGTTTAAATTCATTTTGGTTGGACCAATTTGTTGAAAATTGATTTGGAATAATTTTCCCCAAAAATATCATGTTGGCCGAATATGATGATCATTTTGGAATTCTTGGAATATTTGTTTTTGATTCATTTGATGAGTTGAAATCATTTAGGATAATGTTAATTTAAAACTAATTGGATTGGATTTTGAATTGAACATAAAATCCCCAAATTTATCACCTTGGCCGAATTGGATATGCCCTAATGTTGTCTTGGAATTTTGATTTTATGAACATTGGATGT
This sequence comes from Zanthoxylum bungeanum, assembly GCA_019454045.1. Classification (NCBI taxonomy): domain Eukaryota; kingdom Viridiplantae; phylum Streptophyta; class Magnoliopsida; order Sapindales; family Rutaceae; genus Zanthoxylum; species Zanthoxylum bungeanum. The sequence continues at coordinate 28,064 of SKCR01035547.1, read as the reverse complement.
GTATGAAATCATTCGGGAAGTTAATACGTTGTCGATAGTGTAATTAATCGGATTGAATTCAAATCGGACAAAATAATCTTCCTTGGCCGAGACTTAGAAGCATGTAATATGGGTTTGATTTTTCATTATATGTGTTTGACATGTAATAATGAATTAAGTATGATTAATTGGACTAATTTAGTGTTTCGGAAATATTGATTTAGTTGATTAATCATGTAATGCACCTTTGGTAATTAAATTGCGTAATTGGATTAATGTAATTTAATTATTTAGGCTTAAATTGGATTTGGGCTTGAATTGTTGTAATTGGGCCTTTTGGGCTTGATTTATCAAGTTTGGTTTAGGCCAAGGGATTGGATCAATTGGGCCCAAAACCTTAACCATAAAGCCCAATTGCGACTAATGAACCTTTAATGTTTAATTGGGCCTAATGGGCCGAAATTGATTTCTAAGGCATTTTGGGTGATTCCACTATTGGGCTTTGGTTGCCAAAGCCCATGCCTAAAGAAATTAATTGAAGCCCATTAGACTTAAATTAAATTGACGTTGGACGTTAATCGGACTTTGAGTCCCGACGCGATTGGAATTTGGAATTTAAATCGTAAAAGGTTTATTAATATAAAGTGCATATTTAATTTGGAATTGAATAGTGAATTAGTATTAATACATGTTAAATTGGATTTAATTATGTAGTTTAATTTAATTCATGAATTCGTACTTTGAGTACTTATTCGCAAAAACTAGTTTGACTCGAACAAAATCAAATCGTTGTTTGAACATTGGATGATCACTTAATTATCAGATTAATTAATTTGATTAGATTGATTGATAGCATGCTTATGTGTGTGAATACATTGTTGTGTTGAATGAATAATGTATATCAGATGGATATTAGTCGGTGGGCAATTTTAGAAATTGTTGTAATAAATTCGATTTATTAAATTGGACCTGCGTGTCCAGCCTTATCACCTTCTTTCTCTTTGTATTCTCTTCTCACATATTCCCCTCTATGTATATGAGGTTTCTTTAGAAGTGTAGTGTAACGGGTAGAAGTAGTACAAGTGCTAGCTTGAGTGAGAAAGGGAGAGATTTGATCTAGGATCAATGTGTTAAGTATCCATCCGCATATCATTATTATTTTATTTCATACTCGCTTTATTATGTATTTAGAATGCATGTTTAAGGGTGTATGATGATGAGACCTTAACAAAGATAATTAAATTGGTAGCCAATTTGCACGCGAAAATCCCTCAATCTATATTAAGCAAATATCCTTCCATTGAATGATTCTTGTACAAGATCCGAAGTTGGCATTGGTTTGTTTTTTTACCAAGTCAAGACCTTTGTCAATCAAGGATGTACTTGAATCATGAGAGTTTTGTTGCATATCGGTGTCTGTCCAAATCGTGATTTTTATTGGCCAAAGTCAAGATCACTTTTTGTCCAATGACATTGATTACGAAACTTTCCTCGTCAATGGGTCCCGCTTAACTGGAATCATTAGGTTTGTTTTTGGCCAAAGCCAAGGCCTAGATGATTCGGAGGATAGGGTTAGGAAAATGTAATGGATACATTGACATTATACATATGTTTCGGACTTGGATGTCCACCTAACCGGATCTAGGAATTGGATGAGATCCAATTGATCTGTGAGATCTACCTAGTTAAATAGCATACAACTTTTTATTGGCCAAAGTCAGGGTTGTGTGTTATTTAATAGGATCCTAGCCCACTAGGAAACGCGGTTTCCCGAGTACTCCACAGAGGGTTAGAGGCTCGACGAAAAATAGTGGGAGGCAAGTATTGAATTTGCAACATTCGTTCGAATACTCGCTAAACACGCTCATTTTATTTTACTCGTCATATTAATCAAAAGTATTAGTCGGACTAATATTTTATGTTGTTTTAAAAATATATATAGTTGGACTATATACAAACTCATTCAATATATAGTTGATTTTGTAATTGGATTATAGTAATCAATATAGTTGAATTAAATAATAGTTGATTTTATAATGGGATTATAGTAATCAATATTAAAATATATAGTTGGACTATATACAAACTCATTCAATATATAGTTGATTTTGTAATTGGATTATAGTAATCAATATAATTGAATTAAAATGATAGTTGATTTTAAATTGGATTATAGTAATCAATATTAAAATTATAGTTGATTAATAATGGGTTATTGTAATCATTATAATAAATAGTACCTTAATAAATTGATTAAATAGTTGGACTATTAAAATCAAGAAAGAATTGAAAAGTTGAATATTTAAAATATATAATCCTTGGATTAAATGTTTAAATGATTTAATTTTCAATTGGGAATTAATAATAGGTTAATTATTTGATAAAATAACTTATTATGACTAAGCCCATAATTAAGAAGCAAATAGTAGAGCATAAAGTCTTTGGAAGATTTATGTGATGATGACTTTAGTGCTTAATTAATATACTTATAATAAATCTATCTTTAGATTTAAAAGTATTAAAATTGCAATTAATAATTCTTGAAGAATTAATTGACTATTCTAGTGGAGAAAAGTCAAAGTTTGCAATTGGGCATGTAGCACAAGGTGCACATCATTTCGATATTCTAAAACCCAAGTGGTTTGTGAAATATTGAAAAGGATAATTGACATATCCCAAAGTGACTACCATTTGGATATGGAAGACACGAAGGAATTAAAGAAAGGGCGAGGTTCTAACTTTAAAATATTTGTCAAAGTTATATTCACTACTAGTATTAAAATTGGATTTTAAATACTCAGTGTGGTACATAAAATATATGTATTGACGTTCAGAATCCGCTGTGAGCTGGATACTGGCTTCAAGCCGAGATTTCTCTGCGAATCGGAAACGGGACGAAAGTCGCTGTTTCGACCGTAGATACCTAAGTTTAGGAACTACCCTTTGGGTATGTACTTAAATTAGGAAATGTTATAATGTAACTAGTTTAACTAGAGACATTATCTCTATATCAGTGTTTAATCCATTGCGGATAAAACCTTTATATTCTAGAACACTAAAGTGTTTCAATATATAAAGATGATACTGAGATAAATACATTGGATGTAAATAAAATTTATATTTTGAATATAAGAAAAATCTCAAACATATAAAATGACAAATAAATAGCTCAAATTGATTTGATCAATAGAGACTTATTTGTGGCATTGTTGTCTGGGACACAATTAAACAAGACTCGTATATCCACACTTTTATAGAGTGGGTACTAGGACTGATTTGACTATTCAAATAAGGTCTACGAATCTAGTTTATTAGGTTAAATACCTAAAATACTATTTACTTGGTAATAGTAAAAGGGCCACCGATCTGTTAGCCCTATTCATGATGAATTTAGTGGGCCCATATCTAGCTAGGCTAGATGTTAACATGAATATTTCGTGACTTTAACGGATGTGTAACATCACGTTATGGTTATGTGTTTCTTTTGAAGAACACAGATCGGAAACTTTTATAGTTTCGACACGAAGTAGAAAAACAGATCGGCTATAGTATTATGCCGCCACGGTAAAACCGTAATGGAAAATACTTAAGCAGTAAGTTTCATATGTACATGAAAGAGTACGGTATTCTTTCATATGAGGACTCCTTTCGTGACACGTCAGTTTGACGGTGTGTCCGAACTAAAAACTGAATTTTGTTGGACAAGATAAGGTTTATCACGAGTCGCTCTGAGCTTATATTCCTTCAACAGGATATGTATTAACAGTGCAAAACTTATTTAGAATAAGGTTCCATATAAATCTGTTTGACAGATATCATATAGGATATGAACAGGGAAGAAACGAGGTTTCTCATTCCTGATAATTTGGGTATGCCAGGCATAGCGTTTGGATGATACCAAACTAAGGACCCAAATTGGATAAGTGCCAATATAGGTTATCCTAAGGGAAACCTTAATATAGTACACTAATAAATCCCACATGAGAACAATGTAATTGTTGCTCACCATGCGGTTTTCCTGAGAGGAATACCGATATGCAGTGGTCAGTGGGAGGATAGTGATACTCGATGAAAATCGGAGTAATACTGTTCAAGGCACGAAGTCCTTAATGGAACACAAATAGTTCATCTATGATGAAACTATACCATTAATCTTCAAATACACAAGAAACTAGTAGATCGGATAGAGTCAGAAAACAACCTAGGGTATGGGTTTCTGATCTCACCTCATAAAGATGTCAATCTTATGGTGGTGTACCATCCGACTGCGTTTAGAGGAAGTGATACGAGGTATCGACTCCCTGTTATGGCAAAGTGCCATGAATCCGAAATGGATTCCATGTATAACAACTATTTTGGATACTAGTTGTTGTACCACAAGGCATTGTGCCTATGGTACATTAAACGTCTTCAAGGAAGACATACATGGAAGGCAACATACCAACGTACAAAGCTAAGCTTTTGACGAAAAGGGTGTCGTTATCAACATTATGTCAATAACGATTCAACCTTTTACCTGTTGCCATAATAAATCCATTTTGAAGATGCTTGAAAATAACTGTATTTCATTTATGAAATGTGTCAGTTATAGATCAAAATCGCTTTCCTGAAAAGGAAACCTTTTGGAGGATGTTTACAACATCCTGACGATTTTGTATAACCGACAAACAAGGTTTTGCGGTTATTCGATCCATGTTTGGATCAATGCAAGCATAAGGTTCTTGGAACTGTCGTTTTGAAATAATCATAATGGTTTATGATTTGACTCAAAACGAAATAATTCTTGTGTATATAAGGAGGTTAGTGGGAGAACGCACTGACACTGAAATTCCCATAAAGCTATTGTTGAAAGCTTGGCTTTCAATAGAAATTCTCCGTAGAATTCTGGGAGATAACAACCTTTATTAGAGGAATAAAGATCTATTGGGATAGATTTGGAGTTGTTAACACTCTCTGGGAAATTGTACATTTAAAATGTACTTGTATTGGTGTCTCATACGCTTCGAGCATATGGAGTCACAATCAGGTCAATCCAAGTGACAGTCACTGGATTGAAGTTAAGAACATCTGTTAGTATCTCAGAGAACTAAAGATGCTATCTTAAACTATGGAGAAGGAGAACTTGAAGTGACTGGGATCACTGCTGCAAGTTTCCAAACATTTAAATACTGCGGTACTATAAAGTTTGAATAACGGGACAGTGAGCTGGAAATCTTCCAAGCAAGATAACTGTTGCCGGATAAACAACAAATGCGGATTATTGCTGCAGCTGAGGCAGCAATAGAAGCCATTTGGATCGATAATAAATCTAATTAGATTAGATATAGTTCTGTTAGCAGCTGAGCTAGGCGTCAGCACAGGCTAAGGAATTAAAGGTCTCATCGACGATCCAGATATATACTTCTATATCATCTGATTCGTTCGGATCATACATCGTGGCGATGTGATGATCGTATAAATTGCGTCAAACGATAATCAAACAAATCCGCTGACGAAAACCTTTCCTCATCAATTTGAGCGAACCGTACATAGTTCAGGTGTAGGACACTTGAGTGACTCGCTATGTGCCAAGTGGGAGATTGTTGGACAAAATGACCCATAGCGTCACTATTTGCACAGATCATTGTGTTGTTGTAGCAAATTAACTATGTAACAAGGAAATTGCACTCTCGTCATTTGTGATTAGATCACCATAGATATATAAATGAAGAGAGGTCCCTATGATTAGTTCCTGGATTGAGATGATATGAGACAGTATCAGTCCACGAAGGATTAATCATTAAATATCCCTAGCCGTAGTATTATCGAGACTGGACATCGATAATGCGTAATAGGCTAGTATTGCACTTGTGCGCGTTGTGAGGGCACAACGGCATAGTTCTCATATATATAAGTATTGGATACTTGTGCAAGTGCGATAGGAGGTCGTGTTTCACCGATGGTACGGGAAACAGCTTCGCTCTGGATAGACCCTTCGGAATCCCATTGGTATTATGACTAGGTGTCTATGGGAGGCCGAAATCAAGGTAGGTGTGTATAGTCTTAACCTGAGACTTGCATCGCTAATACTTACGACAATCGGTAAACTTTGGTTTTGGTGGTGGGGGATCTAAACTGGTTCTGTGTTCACCTCTTCTGGGTTTATCAGGAATCGTAGTGTATTGGATGTGATGTCAAGACGGAAGTATCACTCCAGTCATAGTGGAGATGATGTCACACAGGATACGGTATTAGTGCTCTTAAAGTGATGCGCATCCAATCGTGATATTATGACCAGGTCATGAATATCCGATTATAGAGACTAGTTACCAGACATCCGATATGTGTTTCGGACGGGGCAGACACTTATCCAGCCCCAGCCCTAGCACGTGATTATCCGATACTGGGCCAATATGCACAATACAATCGTATACTACGCTTGATACAGATCTAGATATTCTTTGATGAATATGTCTGGAGAACTTAGGAAGACTTGGTGCTTTGCTAGGAGTCGACCTTGTCTCGTAAATCGGTAGAATGTAGTACTTGGTACGTACGTGATTCGGATACTCCGACGACCGTATTTACTGCCAGATTATCCGGGGATCTCATGGGTCGCTTCCCGATAATCCACCGATGACGCACAACTCGCACTCTTGAATAATCTGGGATTATATAGAGAAGAGAGAGAAAATTAATCTAGGATTAATTACGGAGATATTTTATCTAGGATAAAATATCGTCTAGAGAGAGATAACGATTAATTCGGAATTAATCGATGAATTAATATATTCGATATATTAATCGAAAATAGATTTCGACGCGGAATTAATTCGTTAGCGACGTAAATAATAATTTCGCTAGCCGCAATTATTCGATTTAATTAACGTCGCGACGTAAGCTCGGTATTTCGGAAATATCGAACCCGAACGCGTGAGTGCACGTGGGCCCACTTTCATTTGGAAACGTGTGGGGCCCACATGACACATGTCATTTTATGCATTATTTAATTCTAATGCATTGCATGGTGATAGTGTACAATACACTCAATGGTTTTGCATGGAGTTTGAGTGTTTGACACTCTAAGCCATTGCATGTTTTGTGTCATAAGATTATTATTAATTTAATAAACATTATGGCATAAATATAAATTGATTTTTGGTAACAAAAATTAATTACACAACACATTTTTTCTCTCAAATTCTCTCATCTTTCTCACGCCCAAGTGTGGCTATTCTTCACTGGTTTTGAACCAGTTTGGGCGTGAATAAGGGAAGCCAAGAGTGGGTTTTCATGGTGAAAATTCAAGTGCTAGCACACTTACAAGTCTTGCAAAGGTGGTAGGGAGGTTCGACCATGAGACGGGACTCATCCGACGGAGTTTGGAGCTTCGTTTTGAGACCCGAAACTGCCAAGACAGTGAGCATGGACTGGTTGCAGTGGCGTGAGCAAGGCAGTACGTTTTTGGCCTTGATTCGTCTTCAAATCGACATAACCGATCAATGTGAGTATTCCGCTACCTCCGTTGATGTATTCACGCATGTTTTCATGTCTTGTTTGATCTTGGGACCTTTAGAATAAACCAACAGTGACTAGTGTAGTTATAAGTGTTCTTTTAAGGTTTTGGAAACCATGTTGCTAATCTAGAGTTGTTGACCCACTCTTAGATGACCTAGATTTGATCTTGAGTTGTTTCATTGTGTTGAGACTTTGATTGGATGGAAGAAACATGATTAAAGTAATTGATTTAACCAATTTGGTCTAATTTATCCAATTTGAAGAAATTGAAAAATTAGGGTTCATGACCATTTCCAAATTTGGGGATTTTCATATATGTTGTGCATTTGGATGTGTATATGATTCATATAAAGTTTCATGTTCATTGGATTACATCTTGATGTGTTTTGATGCATGAAATGACAAAGTGCACACTTTGGCACCAAGGTGGTGCATTCGGCCAAGAGTTGGAAATTTGGGGATTTGGTTGCTTTTGGTGTTTTGATATTTTGAACATGCTAAGTTCATCTTAGAAATGATTTAGAATCATTCAAAATTGATTAGATCAATTTCGGACTAAAATGGACTAAATACCAAGTGTAAGGGCAATTCGGTAAATTCACTTAAATATGATTTATTTGAATTTTGTTTCATAATTTGATTATTGGATAATTAAATAAATAAGTTTATTTAATTAATCCGAGAAAAAGTTTTTGAAATCGGAAAATGTGATTTTCCGCCGCTTCCGCTGCGTTACCGGATTAAGCCCCTAAAACCCCTTCAGCAACATGTGGCGTGATGGGTTTGATGAAGGCAATGGACGAGTGTTTTGTGGAAGGGCTATGCGTTAGTGGGGCAGATGAGCGCGCTATGTGGCGTTAAGGTTGGGCAGTGTAGTGGCTGAAGGTAGGTGGCTAATGGCGTTTGTGGACAGTTAAGACGTGGACAGTTTATGCAATTTGTGCGTGGCTAGTGGCGTTTGGCAGTTAATGGCGTGATGTGCCTAGGCGTCTGAAGCTTAGGGCGTGAAGAATGTTTGATTTGTGAGGGGGCAAGTGGCGTTAATTGTGAGTTGGCCGAGAGGGGAGAGAAGGGCAGGTTTAAGGTTATTATTTTTTGTATTTTTTTGTGTGAATCTGCCAGTGAATGAGCTTGGGTTTTGTGGGTTTTTTGTGAGTTACTATGAATGTGCTCCCCTCTTTAGATGTGTGGAGAATGGTTCCTTATATAGGCCAAAGGATGGGTAATCCTTATTTAGGTAGGAAATGGAGATTGTGTAATTAGAGGGATATCTTTTAATTAATGTGTTACAAGGAAATAATTTCTTTAATTATGAAGGTGATTTATTTTAATTAGGATTGTTATTTATTGAATTTAATTTGGATCTTTTAATTTGGGAATTTAATTTAAGTTTAATTTTAATTGGTTTTATTTAGTTTAGGAATTTAATTTAAGTTTAATTTTAATTGGTTTTAATTTGTGACATGCATTTTAAATGTTTAAATTATTTTGGATTGGGCTCGGTATGTGGTTTAGGGATATGTGGGCATGGTTTGTGTCTTACGGGGGTTTGGGCTAAGGGTGTGCTTTGAAACGGAGGTCCAACAAGCGAGTCCGAAGCTAATCCAACGAGTTAAATCTAACCAAGTGTCAATTCTTGACCTTTTACCTTCCAAAGTCTGTTTCCCACGGCTTTCACAATCAAAGAGGTAGTGTCTCCATACGAGACTCATCATTGGGACTTACATGCAAAAATACAGTGCCTACATATGTTCTATACATCAATCCAGTGACCATCATCTGGATTGGCCTTATAGCGTCTACATATGCTCAAAGCATATAAGACATCAAGTCATGTACATATCAAAATGTACGAACACTGAGAGAGTGTCAGCAACTTTCTAGATCTATCCCTGTAGGCACTGCATTTTTTATTATAAGTCCCGATGATGAGTCTCGTACGGAGGCACTACTCTTTAGGTTGCGGAAGTCGCGAGAAACAAATGTCGGAAGGGGAAATTCAGAATAAGTATATCATCAGATTTAATTCACATGTTCAATGCTTTCGTGTTCGTGCTGAGTGCGTGAGCATGTTCGAACGTCAAACAGATTGCGGGCATTCGTGTAGCGTTCGAATCGGCATTCGAACGGTGTCGGTACTTTTGGTTTTGCTGCTAGCCTCACACCCAAGCCCAATTAGCCCACCAAAACCCATCCAAAAAATAATTAAATTATTTAAAATACATCTCCCAAATTAAACTAAATTAATTAGATCAAATCCCTTCCTAATCTAATCAAATCCCTTCCCTAATCAAACATCAATTAAGATATTCAATCCCTAAATTAAACACATCTCTTCCTTTCATAAACCAATCAAAACACTTCCCTTTTTTTGAGGATTCCCTTCCTTACATAGAAACCCTAGCAAACCATTATAAAAAGACACATAAACTAACCTTTCACAAGGAGCACATCCACGAAAATCACACAGAATTCTGCAAAGCATTAGCACCCAAGCTCTCCAAAAAAACACCTTAGATCATCTCAGAAAACACACACACAGAAAAGAAGAAAGAACCCTAGTACATTCATAAAAAGAAGAAGAGAAAGTCAGTCCTTAACCACCACCAAAATCTGCACTTAAAACATTCCAGAAAACCAACCCTCTTTCACCTTAAAACCGTGAGAGACAGTAGCAAAACAGAGGAAACGACAACTCAAAACCGCGAGGCAACGAACGAAAGCAGTGGACCAGTGAACCAGATGAGTTGCAGAGCATCAATCCTTCCGATGGCCGTGTAACACACTTTCGAGAGACGACTTAAGAGGTTAGACCTGAGGGCACCATTCTTATTTATTCTCATCTTTTCTTGTTGTTTATTAGAATTCCTTCGCATGAGAGTCATTGTTGATACATGTTGTGGTCCTTGAATGAATGGAATATGTGTTCTCTCTTGGGGTATATCGGAAGGAAACCCAGACGTAAATTCCGTAGCCAAATTCGAATGGACGGTAGTGCGGTTTGTACTTGGGAAACAACTCCACGTACCACTCGAGAAACTTTGAAATTCATGTTTCGTCTTGTTATTTAATTTCCGTTCATTTATTGCTTGTAATCCCATCATCCATTTTCTGCATGTGGTTGTTTTATTTATTTACGTATTGATAGTCATAATGCGCATTCCGGCCAGACATCATGTATGCCCGGCCGGACATATAATTATCGTACATAAAATCCGGCCATTTAATTGGCTACATTCGACCGTCTATATTTGCTTCCCTGTGGTATATAGGATGGAAATCCGGATATAAATTCCATAGTCGATTCCGAATGGATAGTAATATGGTCTACACTCGGGATGCAACTTCACGTACCACTTGGAAATAGTTACACATGTCTTTTTATTGCTTTTATCACTGTTGTGTGACTACTTTGATTGTTTTGTCACTTTATTATTATCATAATTAGTGTTATGCATGATCTTTCACTTCATAGTTACTGGTTTCAAGAATTTCATACCCCTGTTATTTGTTACCATGCATGGTTCTGCGTTTCTCCCTTACACATCATATCTAGCCAGAGATTAATATGATTCGGCCACACATTTATAAAAATGTATGGACATTAAGTATGTAAAAAAAATTTATATGGCCTGGCTTCGATATGTATTCTGATTCATTTAATGCGTGTTGTATTATTACTTCTCGATATTCACTGTTACTGGATATTTATATCTATTAATTTACTCTTTTATTACCCATGTATTCGCTAATGTGTGCCCTTAAAAATGTTGTTGTGTGATACTTGCATTATAAGATATGTGGATTCTCTTTTAAACCTAAATATTATATTAGCATCAGTAATGGACCATTCCGAACCCAAATGGGTTTAAGGCTGAACCTTGCGGGAGGTGTAGTGCGGCCTTAAAACATTCCCAGTGTCTTATATTGGGTGACGACTTCTTTCTTCTCCAGTTAGTTTCTCATGGACTGTTTATACTCTTTACGGACTGCGAGCCAATAGTGTTGTTATCGCTGACATCATAGGCATATATGTAAACCCCGTTTCGTTCCTACATCAGCAGCTGTCCAACTTTCAAATGTTTCTTATGAGCCAAATACACATAAGGTACGACCTGATGGCACCCTCATCACTAGTTCTACTTATTTTACAGTATTATCCTTATACAAATTATGTCCGGTCTGACTTGATTCACATCCGATCAGACATACACAAGTCATAAATATATCTGGTTGTATATGATTTTTCCCCTTTGGTATATAAGATGGAAACCCGGACGTAAATTTCATGGATAATTCTGAATGGATGGTAATATAGTCTGCACTCGAGATACAACTCCATGACCAATAAGAAAATTTCCGGCCAAACTAATTGTATATCCGGCCAAACATACTTAATGTGAAACAATATCCGGCTGAGCTTCTACGAAGCCATGCCGGCGAGATATGTACCTCATTTTACTTGTTTATTATCTTGCTAACTATTATTCTAGATTTTACTACTATTATGTTGTATATTTATTATGCATGAATTCTATGTCGATTCTTGCTTCTGGTTCATCGAGAAAATTCGGCCAGGCCTGTCATATGTCTGGTCGAACATCCATGACAAATAAAAATGTCTGTACATACTATTATGATATCATTATTGTGCTTTCTTTATTATTAGTTGTACTGCTCATCCTTCATGCTTATGGTTTATAATGAAAATTCGGCCAGACATGAACTATGTCCGACGGACATCAATAACAGATCAAATACGTCCAGTCAGGCCACTACGAGGCCAGTCGGTGAGATGTGTATTTTTACCTGTTTAATTCGCATATTTGTAACTTTCTAAGTTGTGTTTTCTTTGTTATTGTCTTTATTATCAATTGTTTATGCCATCGTTTGCCTTTAAACTGTCATTGCCTGATTCTGCATTATAAAGACATGACTTTGTGTCTTTTCAAACTTGGATATTATACTAGCATCAGTAAGGGACCATTCATAACCCAAACATGTTTAAAGTTGGACCTTACGAGGGATGTAATACAGTCTTAAAACATTCCCCTCGTCTTATGATACCCGGCTACTCCTTTATTCTCCTGGTAGTCCCTCGTGGATTCTCTGTACTCTCTAATGGTAAATCCCGCTTCACTCCTACAGATGGCAACTCCACTAGGGTAGAAAATCGACCATGAGAAAAATACATTGTAGTATTCATGGTGAAATTGAGGTTAACCATGTCTTCATTCTTTTATATACCTTTCAAACCCCGATAGCGTTAAATATCGTGAAATCGTTTTCACTCAAGGTGATGGATTTTTATGGATGATAACCATCATTTGTTGGCACGTACCTATGGGTTTAAAAAAAGTGTGTTCATTGGTCAATTGATCCTTTGGGTGGGGAGACCTAATTGTAGACAAGCTTTCACCGATGAGAGCCATGTCTGAACCCTGGATCAAGCCCACATGTAACCCCATACTTGTTTTCCTATAGGAATAAGCCTATTTAATGCTTGTCTTTGGGCCCTAACCGTTTAAAATTGGTTAACCCTCTTCCCGTGGAGTGCAAACTTGTAGAGCCTTTCACTGGGATAAGTTTGTGTTTCATGATAATTTGGTTGAACACTTTGAAATGTCGACGGGCAAACTTGTATGAAAACCTTAATAGGCCCAAAATATTTGATTATAGCCTGAATGTGCTAAATACATGAGTTTGATACATGTACTGGCTTTCATTTAGAATGGTAAGCCTACTTTTGGCCCATTTGGACGTTATTAAATATTTCAGAGCCCATCCCCGACAACCGTGATTATTAAGGTTCCAATTCGTCACTTTTAAACAATGATACGATCCTCATATTAGGCTTAGTCAATTGCAAATGGGTGACCTTTGTCTTTTAGAGATGGAAAATAATCGAGGTAGTCAAAGGTTTACCTCTTTTAGCATATGAGTCTGTGTACCCTCTGTTGGTACATTTGCTAAGCTAAACCTATGGAAGACATTGGACTTACCACGTGAGTGGGAGGAATAAGGTTGAAAGGATATATGATAATGTTTGAGCATACCATACATTTCATGTATTCCATGCATTGTATGCATACATGTATCATGTTGACCCCGTTGTGGATTAAGTCATAATAGCGGCCCATTGGATTATATTAAAGGGAGACTAGTCAAAGGTCAAATGACAAGCTTGGAGATGGCCGACGGCGAGAGTTCCCACATAGATCGATTACAAGCCAAATGGACAAGATTACAAAACAGTTGCAGAGCTTGGTCAATGCTATAGCTAATTTGAAGGCACCCTAAGCGGTAGGGGCTGAACCAAGCAATGAGAGGCATGATGAGCTTGAGAATAATGTGGCAGAAGAAATCCCCACTTTAGATGATGATAAAGACATGGCAGAATACGATGCAGATAAAATGGCCAATTCCCAAGCTGAATCCGAACCCCAAAAGTTAAAAGAGCAAATAGAATCGGTTTCCCAAAAGATGCAGGAGAAACATAAAGATCTCTTGGATTACGACGCACTAGCTTTCGAAGAACAACTACCTGGCAAGTTCAAGATGTCAAACTTGGTGAAGTTCAATGGGAATGGGGATCTGAAAATTCATCTCCACCAGTACGTGTCTATAATAAGTGCTACTGTAATGTCCAAGCATCAGGTCTTGAAGATGTTTGGGATATCTCTTGAATGAACATCAATGGCATGGTACCACAGCCTTGAAAATATAATAAAAGATGACTGGAAGACACTAACGGAGGCCTTCCTCAATAAATATATTACAGATGTGGAGATTGATATGTCACTCCGTGATTTGGAAAACACCAAGCAGAAAAAAAAAGGAAAGCATCAAAGACTATACAGACCGCTGGAGAAGTCAACTACTGAAGATACATACAAGACCATCAAAGAAGGATTAGATCAAAATGATCATCAATGACACCAAGCCTTATATTTACAAATAAAAAGGTGAACGATCTCGATGATGTCTGACTTCAAGCAGCTAAATGAAACAATTATGGACATAGAAGAGGATGAAGCAGAGTACAAGAAGCCTTATGGCCAAAGGCAATATGCAAAAAGTATTGGATGGAGTTCAAGGTACGAAACAACATAAGTGAACACCATCCAGAAATGACATTTCTCCAACCTGGGAAAACCAATGTCCAAGATTTTGGAAAAGCTTGAGAGACAATGTATATTGAAACTGCTGGATCTAAAGCCTGTGCTAGACCTGCTGCCAAGCGAACTTGATCCAGCCCGATACCGCGTATTCCACCAATTCCTAGGATATGAAACAGACAGATGTGCCCGTCTCAGGCATGAAATCTCGAATTTGATCAATGCTGGCAGAATACCAGATTCTGAAGAAACCTCTACAATGCAATGATCGGGTTCCAAATCATCGAAGATTTGCACTTGCATTTTTTCTTTAGCATGTCTTATTTTTAAATGTTTAATGATAATAAAATTCAGTTTCGAAATATCATGTCTCTCGAAAAATGAATGAGTATGTCTAAATTCTTAAAACAATTTTTTAAACTTTGGAATCATTGACATAATGCCATCTAAAAATTATCCATTAAGACTTATACTTGGAATTGCAAACCACACCTAGAAAGAATTGATTCTAATGCAACTAGTAGAGATGGTCAAAACACTTGGCACTCATTTGATCATCTTTCATAAGCCTGAGACGACACTAAGATAAGGAGATGGCATAATAAATAAATAAATAAATAAATAAATAAAAGATAAAAGGAAAATAAGAAGAAGAAAATAGGAAAAAAGAGAGCAGCGCAAAAACGATGAATCTTATAAAACTTACTCTACTATTTGAAATGTTTAGTAACCAGAAGTATCGTGAACCCCATGAGTACTTTTACATCAAACGACAACTCAAATATTGAGTATGCAAAACAACTTGAGTTGGGGAAATTATTGAGTAACTAGAGGCCCGCATCACAAATGTGAAGTCTTTACGTCAAAAGGCAATTTGACGACTTAAGGAAGCTAGAGATAAAGATGAGCCCTATGTGAAATAATCCTTAAAAGAAATTTTGTTGATCCTCAACTAGGTGTTAGCTTATCTAGACAAAGGAAAATATAAAATGAACTAAAAAGTTTATGCCCTAATCTACTCTTGGTACCAGCATAAACCAATCTGGGTCTTATGTCGTTCTTTGTAAATCACACACACATGGAGAAGCGTTCGAAAAGTGAAACCTTTGTTAGAACTAAATTTTGAATTTAGACAATACTCAAACCTTGGAATGAGATGGGATTTCACGAAGAAAGCTTTTGAGAAAATGAGAAGAGTTATTACATGATTAAAAAAATAAGAGATTTTCGAAAACAGGTTTATGATTTGAGAACCCCGAAGGACAACCTGACCAAAAGGGATGATACATCTGCGAAAGAACATCGGGACTCTTGCACATTCTCAAGCCGAAGAACGGACATAGATTTTTTGCATAAAATATATATTTTTTCATAAAATTAACACGAAATAAGTATAGAAGAACTCCATAGAAATAGGGTTGAAGGTGTTTTATTGCGAAAATTCGGTAACGCAGCGGAATAGTAGAAAATCAAAATTTTCCGATTTCAAAAATTTTTCTCCGATTAATTAAATAAACTTATTTATTTAATTACCCAATTTACAAATTATGAAATATTGCACAATAAATCAAATTTTTGTGCAATTACCGAATTGCCCCCTAAACCAAATATTTTGTTTATTTTATTCCTAAATTGTTCAAAATAATTTTGGATGATTCCAAATTATTTCTAATATGAATTTAACATGTCTTACATATTGAAATTCAAATTACAACAAAAACCCAAAATTTTTTGATAATGTCGTGAGACCCCCCCCCCCCCCCCATTTGTCCAAATTTTACATTTTTAATGTTTAAAACACATCCAAATGAAATCCAATCAACATAAGATTTTATATGTATCATATACACATCCAAATACACAACATAAATGAAAAGCCCCAAATTTGGAAGTGGTCTCAAACCCTAATTTTTCAATTTCTTCAAATTGGACAAATTAGACCAAATTTGTTAAATCCAAAACTTCAATCATGTTTCTTCCATTACAATCAAGCCTCACCACAATGAAACAACTATAGAACAAATCTAGGTCATTTAAGAGTGGGTCAATAACTCTAGATTAGCAACAAGTTTCCAAAACCATCAAAAGAATGCTTGTTAACAAATTAGAAGCATTCTATGATCTTTTATACAGGCTCAACCCATTCCAAAACTTCCATCCTCCAAAAAATATAAAGAATAGAAAAACATAAGAACATCACAAGATGAAGCCCACAACAAGAGGAACATTTTTCTCTCTAATGGAAGATTGGAAATACTTACTTAAATCCAAGCTTTTTCTTTGTTTTTCTTTCATTTGTCTCAAGCTTCTTTTTCTTTCTTTTAATCGAGTTTTGGTAAAGGTTTTAACTTGAATGAAACCCTAAATGAAAACAAATCAATTTTTACCTCCAAAATAAGCACATGGCCGAATTTGGTAGTAAGTAATATCTAGATATTTTCATTTTCATTTCATTTAATATTTGCTTTATTAACTTGTTACTTTAATCATTAAACCATTTAATGTAATAAAGCAAGTCAACAAAGGCAACTAAGTCATTAAACAAAATATCATAACTTTAAAATATTTATATTTTAATTAATTTAATCATTTAATAATTAATTAATTATTTATTTATTTATTTAAATACAAATATATTAAATATATGTATCATATTTACATTAAATATCAAATACATATATATATTTATGATATTAGTCAAATATCTCAATTTGACAATTAATTAATGTGTATTTGAATTAATCTATCATTAAAAGCAAATACACAAAAATCGGGAAATGACTATTGGGTCCCTACACATGTATTTTGCGTTTAACCTTTAAACGACTTTATAAATAATCAATATTATTTATAAATGTTGCCTTAGTGCTCTACGAGTATATTTCATTAGTGAGACTCTCTAGATTCAGGCATATCCGTCACGAAATCCAATTTCGTGTCCATAATTTATCCACCCGTAAATTATGACGATCACGGATAAACTCGCTGAATCATACAGGTCGAGGTCATGGCAAATGTATAATTCTTCCGTCATAGGTATCCGGATATATCCCAGAGATATAGATGTAAACGTCAAATCTCTATTGGGATTATTCCGTCGACGTCTCTATTAGCAATCTCAAAAAGAACATTTAGAACTGGCTTCTAAATTGTACCACGGGCCCATGGTTTTTATCTGATTGCTAATCATATGGACTACCTATGCTCTGATACACAAACTGAAGGATCCTATCTCGATACACACATGACACCCTGATGATCTATCCACACCCAATTAACAGGCGGAGGTCTGATCTAAATAGATCGGTGACATGACTGCCATCTAAGTGTGGAAGATGTCTCATGTGCCCTTAGTGGTATCTCAAGTCGAAGAATCACAAGTGCTACTCAACCCGATAAGATTCTTATTGACGTTGGTGTATCATCCATTAAGAATCTTCGGTGAGTCGTTCAGTGTTTATCCGCTATAAACACCTACACGTCTATACTAGTCTCCAAGACTTATGGTTCATTGAGAAACCATTGGAATCATATATTCCAGTATACGACATGTACCGGTCTCAATGGGTTTACTATACTGACAAAGTAGTGTAAGCCTTGACCAGGAACTGTCTGAGAATGACAACGTCATGATGGTACTCAATGTCAGTTGCGACGCTTTTACAACAGCACCATGACTAGTCATTCTAAGGTCATTACCTCTTTACCATATTAAAAGATATATTATATTATAGAAACTGCATATATTATTCATAATAATAACGTTTTACAGAAGTATTCATAAAGAAATACAACCGGGAATTGGCGCTCTGAGCACCAACCCCAACAAGGGTATGCAACGAGAGCCTCCAAAACACAGAGTATCCAAATTTAGAAAATAGAGGGACGAAGCCCGCCTATAAAGCGAATACTAGAACGAAGCCTGTCTATAAAGAGAATACTAGGAAGAAGCTCTCCTACTAACAGAATATTGGGAACGAAGCTCGCCTACAAAGAGAATATTGGGAACGAAGCCCGCCTACAAAGAGAATATTAGGGGCGAAGCCCCCTAAAAGGGAATGTCAAAAGTGTCACAGATAATTCCGGAATGAATATAGGAACAAAGAAAAGTCAACTCTGAAATGAATATGGGAATAAAGAAGAGTCTCTGGAATGAATTCGGGAACAAAGAAGAGTCAACTCTGTATTAGAGAAACGAAGAAGAGACAACTCCAGAATGAATCCAGGAAGAGCCTCGGGAATGAGGATAAATTTCAGACACAATCTAATGAACTAGAAGGCCTGGGGAATGAAGCCATCAGACGGATCAAAATGCCAAAAACAGATGGAATAAAGCCATCAAATACCAGAAGCGAGTGGAATAAAGCCAATAGATGGATCAAAATGCTGAAAGCATGAAGCCATCAAATACTAAGAGCCAGTGGAACAAGAGGTCATTAATCGGATCAAAATGCCAGAAGTAGATGGATCAAAATATCATCATCATCAAAAGAACACAGATGGATCAAAACAATATCCATAATAAACCAAAATGTCGCTCAAGTCAATAACACCTCAGATGGACAAAAATACCATCAACTCTCATAATCAAGAATGAATCCCAACCAACTGAATGAATCAGAAGACATGGGGATTGAAGTCTCGAGAATGGGGAATTAATCCTCAAGAATGCAGATCAGACCGAATGAATAAGGGGACTTGGGGAATGAAGTTTCGGGGATGGGGAATGAATCATCGACAGATCAAAGCATCGGAGGGTCTGGAGGCTCATCTATCAACAAAATAGACTGCCACAAAGTCAGGTAAGTCCGGTGACGCCAGATAAACGAGGTAAGTGAAAATACATGCATGACTTTGGTAGACTTGATATTATCACACACTGCATAATCCTACCAAAGTGGGGACGACTGTAGACATTATATTTTTATGCATAACACGATGATGAGTCTCGCATAGGGGCACCACTTGAAAGTGTGGAAATTTACAAGGTTAAATTCCAAGTCCAGAATATCACCTATATTAGGCCAGCCACCATAAAATTTCGGCCGGAAGTACCCAGCCACCATAAATCCAACCGGATATATATCGATCTGTTGCAAGAAGACATGCAAACTGGAGTAACATATTCACATGCTAGTTATCCAATAAAGTAGTTGGATTGCATCGAACTACTAATGAATTTAATTCATGATTTATTCTATATTTTTTAATCTCATCATTATCATGTTGCTTACGCCTATAAAAAGCCCATGAAATGAGTGAAAGGTAAAAGGAAAGGAAAATAAGCGAATTGAAATAGCAAAATAGAGAGTCCGAGAGAGAAAATACTGTGAGAGTCCCACATAATCCATGGAGTTCTCCCCCTTCCGACGAGCGATCCAGTAAGTGTCCAACTTTCAATGGCGTCCTACGAGCTAAATACACATAAGGTACGACCTGAGGGCACCCTCATAATAATTTCTACTTATTTTATAGTATTGTCCTGATATAGTATGTCCGACCAGGCTTAATTCACATCCGGCCGGATATACACAAGTCATAAATATATTCGACCGTATATGGGTTTTCCCTTTTCGTATATAAGATGGACACCTAGACGTAATTTCCATAGCCAATTCCGAATGGATGGTAATATGGTCTGTACTAGGGAAACAATTATACGAAAGGCCAATTTCGCAGATCTTTTTTTTGTATTATTGTAACGTTGTTTCCTGCTAATTGCAGTAGGTCATGGCTTCATCAAATACTTTAGGGAATCCAGCCTTTAAAATTTCCATGGAAGTGGCCCTACTTCTTACTTGAAATAAGTGATCTTCTATGAAAGGTAATCTTCCTTTACCCCAATTAAGACTCTTCTCCTAATATAGTGATCATTAAAAACCTTAGCTTATCCTAACCTTGACAGACAGCACTCTGCGTCATTAAAGGAATGAGGTAGAGTATAGAACTCTACAATACTTGTTTTGAATTGCACAAAGTTTCAGTTGTACCTTTTGAACTAGAACTTGGGATCTCCAGTCAACTAGGTTGGGTTTGCACAAAGAAAATTCTTAATTTATAGGCTTCGAGACTTTTTAACTTGCTCTCTAGGTAAACCTCTAATAAGTGGATCCGCTAGTTTTTCCTTCGATTTGACATAATCAATTGAAATTATGTCGCTTGAGAGCAGTTTTCTTATGGAATTATGTCTTCAACATATATGTCGAGACTTATCATTATACATTGTATTTTAAACTCTCCCAATAGCCGAATAACTATCACAATGTATGCTTATAGTTGGCACTAGTTTTGGCCTACTTGGAATATCCTCTAGGAAATTTCGAAGCCATTCCGCTTCTTTCGCTACTTTGTCTAAGGCTATGAACTCAGATTCCATAGTAGACTCGGCAAAACACATTTACCTCGAGGATTTTCATGACACGACTGCACCACTGATCAATGAAATCACACACGTAATTCAAGCGCACGTATCATTCAAGTAGTATAAAATATATATCGATCTCACGAGGACTTAAATATACATGCTATTAATTTATTGAAGTTAAATTTCTACAAGTATCTAAAAGATTGATTTTTGTTCGGTTGGCGATTTTATCTAGAAACTAGTAAATAAAACAATGCAAAAGTAAATTAAAAGAAATCAATATTATGAAACTATTTAAGGTTGTGAATCCTTCCAATATTTTTCTAAAGATGAAGTGATTATCTTATGTTTGTGTAATATATCAGTTGATTAACCTGGAACACGAAGATATGCAAAAGCCTATGTCGATGGTCAGATGCAAACACCCAAAGTAACCCAATTAACTATATGTCTATGTTAACCAAGAAACTCTGAATTCATTAAGATTAAGTTCCAATTATGGCTACTCATGCCTGACAGGTATATGTCTGTCCTGGAAGGAAATCTCCCCTAAGGTGAGATCATTAGCTATTGAGTCTAAGGCTGAAACCTAAAATCTCTTCATCAAGATCATTTTAAGTTTACCATATCAATCTTATTAGTGGCAAGTTAATAAGAAGTATTAAGATTAAGACTCAATAAATAAACCAATACATCACACAAGACACAAAATAACCAACTTATAAACCTATGATATTGGAATTCATCACAACCCTAGATAATGTATTTAGTTACGACACATATCTAGGACTACTAAAGACATAAATAAACAAAATATTATAAAACAAATTTGAAGTTTAAAAAGTTAAAACAATAAAATAAAATGCTGGGGTTAGGGGATCCACTTTTATTAATTCAAATTTAGAAATCTCTTTTATTATAATATATAAATTTTACATGAATTACCAACCGACCATATAGGCGGTATCCAATTAAGTCAAATTTAATTTAATCCAACCGACCATAAAGGCAGTATCCAATTAAGTAACAATTAAGTAAAATTAAATTAAATCCAACCGACCATAAAGTCGGTATCCAATTAAGTCAAATTTTAAGATATTTATATATTATAAATAAGGGAGATTAATCTAAATTATTATAATAAAAGCTTTATCATTCACCACAGCAGAAAGAAGTTACCTACTCATGCTTTAAGTCAAACAAATAAAATATTATTACTAAATTAAAAATTAAATACAAGAAAACTTAAATAAACATACAAGATACTATCTTATTAATATTCCAGAGAAAATCCTCAGAAGAAAGTATGAGTTTTACATCAAATTTAGCATGCTATTTATAGGCAAGTATAAAGGCTTCCACCAATTTCTTCACCAATTTCTCCACCAAACATGCAAGCAAGCATGTTTGGTGGAAGTTTGACAATTGTAAATTGTCATTTTCCATTTTTTTTTTGTTTTTGATAATGACTTTAATAATTACAAATAACACACTTTGGATTTTTAATCAATTTCGATCTTGAAAACTTCAGAATTCGAAATTCTTATGAACATCAAAATTGTAGATCTTTGGGTCTTCTTTCATCTGGAACTTGAATAACCTCAATATGATATTAGAGTAAAAATTTATGGCCAAAATACGAAATTTGCGTAAAGTTGAAATTTCTGAAATTGTACTTCATTATAATGCCTTTGCAAGTTTCCAACCTCCAAAATCCAGATGTCAAGTCCAGTTTTTGCCCTTCTTTGTTCCACATTTCGTCCTGATTAATTCCATTAAGTCTTAATTTTATTTTATCTGTAAAATAAATAAAAGCACATCAAAACGTTCATAAAATGAATGGTAAATATTGATATATTTTCCGCTCATCACAACCCTAAACCTAACATTTTGCTAGTCCTCGAGCAAAACAACAAAAGAAAATGAAATAAACAACTTTAAAATAAATTAACCTAAGCCACTTTCGTAGGAATCACGGTTGCATTTAACATATGCAACAAGCCTTTAAACCCCTTAGTGTCCCTAGTGGATGAGTTATAGTCTCGTGAGGGCTTACAACGACGATACCCACAAACGTCAATCAAATGTATAATAAATCACACAAACATAATAAACAAGTTAAAAAGTGAAATTCTTATCCAAGTTAATAGTTGTTTTCTTTCGTTCTAAATTACTAAATATGTAAATTCTCTTATACTTCTTACCATTCTCCATATCCACAACTAACAAGGTATTAATTAACTCATTGTGCCCACAATATTCATAAGTGTAATTAATAATATTTTTATCCTAAAGTTATATTGGAATTCACACCTTTTTAGCAATTGAACTTTTTTCTCTTTTTTTTTAAAGCATCTTCAATCCTTGTAACGAGCTTTGGGCTAGTGACTTCCAAACCAGTTGGCTTTAGGGCACTAGGTGTTACGACACCCCTACGGACTTAATTGCCCGGATCTCAGATGTTAAAAGTTCTACCGTTTGACATGAACAATCACTGCTTACTGAGGCAAGACGTCCGGTTACTAAGTAGAAACTTAATTATTAACTCAAGCTCTACTATTTGACGCGAACAATCACTGCTTACTGAGGCAAGATGTCCGGTTACTAAGTAAGAGCAAGGTTAATTATTTATATAAAAAAAATTTTAATTTTTTTTAATTTCATCGCTTTTAGGTGCTATTTCCAATAAACCAGAGCACTGAATATTACAAAATTTTCACTTACGACCCATGTCCGTATGTTACCATATATGTTGATAATACCTGTCAAATGAACATATGAAGATCAAATTTAATCAATATTATGGAGAATTCACGAATTTAAATAATTCAAAAGGAAATAAACAAAAATTAACTTGTTACGAATCAAACTTAGATATGTCTCAAAAGTGGAAACTACTTACCCAGCTATCTCAAAACACAATTCTACTTAGTTAGTAAAGTTAAAAACAAAAAATCAAAACAAAATTTTTTGTTTTTTGTTTTTTTATATATATAACAAAGCAAAAACAACACACAGAAAAAAATAAAAATAAAAACAAGATACTAGTCAACTATCCCTCCCCCAAACCGAATTGAGACATTGTCCCCAATGTCTTAAAAAGAAGAAGAAAAGTTTAGAAGTTAGTACCTGGCTAGCGTGGAATTGTCAAATCTATCTACATCTAAAAAGAAAAATAATGGTTAAGATCCAGATTTATCCGACGCTTCTTACCACGATCATCAGACTAGTTCAACTTGGAAATGATGGGGTCAATATTTGGTTCAAACGTCAAGAGTTGGTCAATTAAATTATTGGTTGTTCTAGCAGTGAAGAGGATATCTTTTACGAGTTTTTAAAAGAACTCATTTCTCCTGGCATCTTCAAGAAACACAAAACGAAAGTCAAAAAATCCATCAACATTAAACAGTCCAATTGGTTTCTGGTGTATGTTCAAGTTCGCCCAAGATAGCACTATAAAAATTTCCTTCATCATTCCCAAGCCACCTGGCAAAGCAATAAAAGCATCAGCACGATTAATCATTTCAATAAGTCATTCAGACATACCTGACACAATGCATTCCTCTCTGTTTGATTGTCCAATAAGATTTGCGTCTACCAAAGGTTTTGGAATGATTCCCAAAACTTGACTACTTTCTTCTTTGACGACCTTTGAAACGTAACCCATCAGTCCAAGATTGCCACTGCCATATACTAAGTGCATATTCCTCTCAGCCATGACTCTACCCAATTATTTTGCTGCCTCAACAAATTCTGGTTTAGATCCAGAACTAGTCCCACAGAACACAGAGATGTTAATGACTCTTCTTCTTGAAGTTCCTTCCATATATATATATATTTTCTTACTCTCTCTAATCTGGATGTGTTGAAGAGAGAAATGACGAGGTGAATTTATAGATCCTGAAAAAGGGTGAGTAATAATTGCACTAGTACCTGTCAAATGACAATTATTAGAGGAACAATAAAATATATCGTGAAGAGTCAACAAGTCTGGATCTTGTCGGTGAAAATAAAAGAATCAAAATAAAGCAAATCATAATTATTATGTAAAGACAATAATATGTACAGGTAGTAATGGCTTGAATGACCTTTATGGGTTAGGGACAAGCTTCCCATCCAATTTTCTTATAAATTGACAAACAGGGTCTTTAACGTCAGATTTCTGAGACTCAATTGTTGTCTTTCTCTTCGAAAATGTGTATGTAGATTGTGAATTACGTGATAGACATATCCACTGGGATGCGTCTCAAGAGTCAATGATCTATTATCTAAAGACTCATTACTCATGCAATCTCTAATGAATTTTATTTTATCTTCGCGATTATCAGACATCATTCCTAAAGAGCGACAACGAGTATTGCATGCACAGCGTGCAAATTTATAACAAACACCTAATAGTTTAGCTTTTCTTTTCTTAGCATAGGTGATTTTTGCTAAACCAATCATAAATGAAATTAAGGAGTCAGATGACTCACCTGCCAAGAAAACTCGTGCTTCAATTATCCAACGAATATCACTAGGAATACCTTTGATCATCAGAAGTCTCATTCTTTCAATGTATGCTTTGTAGACTTTCATCAGAGAGTTTGAGGGAGAGAAGGAAAATACTTGTGAAGTTTTACGAGAACGTCTTTCATCCTGTCTGTGACTTTTCCTACAAAAATTAAACACACAAAAATAAAACACACAAAATCTCAATATATACATAAATTGCATGGGTTGCCTCAATGCTAGCGCTAAGTTTAACATCGTCAGCTAGACATGACTACCCAAATTTTAGGCTGGATTGGCAAGTGTGAGACTCTTTTTTTTATGCTTGATGGATTCTCCTAGTAGG
Organism: Zanthoxylum bungeanum; assembly: GCA_019454045.1. NCBI lineage: Eukaryota > Viridiplantae > Streptophyta > Magnoliopsida > Sapindales > Rutaceae > Zanthoxylum > Zanthoxylum bungeanum. The sequence goes on along the minus strand of SKCR01035547.1, from coordinate 2,269 downwards.
GCTTGACACGTTGGCTGTTGACTTTGAATGTATCATTGGAGTTCAGGTCATGTAGCTCAACGGCTCCGTAGGGTAATACTTGGGTGATCACAAATGGACCTGACAACCGTGATTTCAGCTTGCCAGGGAAACGTTTCAACCTTGAATTGTATACAACACTTGCTACCCCAGTTCCAGTTGTCTGAGCATTATTTTCTGATCATGCCACTTCTTGGTCTTTTCTTTGTACAGTTTTGCATTCTCATAAGCATGGATACGAAATTCATCTAATTCATTCAATTGTAAGAGCCATTTCTCCCCCGCTGCTTGCATATCAAAATTCAGCTTTGTCAGTGCCCAATACGCTTTATGTTCGAGCTCTACAGGCAAATGGCATGCCTTTCCAAACACTAGTCGGTATGAGGACATTCCAATGGGGGTCTTGAAAGCTGTCCGGTAGGCCCATAATTCATCATCCAGTTTTCTAGACTAGTCATTCCTCATTGAAAAAATAGTTCTTTCCAGGATTCTTTTGATTTCTCTGTTGGAAACTTCAACCTGACCACTAGACTGCGGATGGAAAGCAGTGGAAACTTTGTGAGTAACTCCGTATTTGGCTAGGAGTGCATCGAAGTATTTATTGCAAAAGTGTGTGCCACCATCACTGATGATCACTCGAGGTGTTCCGAAGCGAGTGAAAATATTCTTTTTGAGGAATTTTAAAACCATTTTGGAATCATTCGATGGTAATGTTATTGCTTCAACCCATTTAGAGACGTAATCTACTACAACCAGAATGTACATGTTTCCATATGATGGGACAAAGGGTACCATAAAGTCAATCCCTCATACATCAAATATCTCCACTTTGAGAATGTTTTGAAGAGGTCATTCATTTCTCCTCGAAATATTTCCCGTTCTCTGGAACCTGTCACATTAAAGAATGAATAAGTGAACATCTTTAAACAATGTGAGCCAGAACAAATATGATTGTAGCACTCTGGCCGCGGTTTTATCTCCGCTGAAGTATCCGCCATATGATGATGAATGACAATGCTGCAGGACAGAATGTACATGTTTCCATATGATGGGACAAAGGGTCCCATAAAGTCAATCCCTCATACATCAAATATCTCCACTTCGAGAATGTTTTGAAGAGGTCCTTCATTTCTCCTCGAAATATTTCCCGTTCTCTGGAACCTGTCACATTGAAGAATGAATAAGTGAGCATCTTTAACCAAGGTGAGCCAGAACAAACATGATTGTAGCACTTTGGCCGCAGTTTTATCTCCGCTGAAGTATCCGCCATATGATGATGAATGACAATGCGGCAGGACAATATTGAGCTCCTTATGTGGTACACAACGCCTTAATAACTTATCAGCACAACATTTAAATATGTATGGCTCAACCCAGAGATAATGTTTGACTTCTTTGAAGAATTTCTATATTTACGGATGTGTCCATTCCAACGGCCATTTCCCCGATAATATGTAGTTTACATAGTTAGCATACCATGGGACTTCCTGCTCTTTGATGGCAAATAACTGTTCATCTGGAAAAGTTGTTAGTTCATTGCCAGTTGTACCTCCATTTTCGAGCCTCGACAAGTGATCTGCAACTTGATTTTTTGTCCCCTTACTATCTCGGATCACCACGTCAAATTATTGCAATAGAAGCATCCAATGGATCAATCTAGGCTTGGCATCTTTCTTCGCGATTAGGTATTTGATTGTTGAATGATCTGTGTAGATCACCACCTTATGACCCGACAAATAGGATCATAATTTATCAAAAGCAAACACAACTGCGAGCAACTCCTTTTCAGTTGTTGTGTAGTTAAGTTGTGCTTCATTCAAAGTTTTGCTGGAATAGTAGATGGTGTGAAAAACTTTCACCTTACATTGTCCCAAAATAACACCTACTGTAAAATCACTGGCATCGCACATCACTTCGAAAGGGAGAGTCCAATCTGGTGCTACTGTGATAGGGGCAGAGACCGGCTTCTGTTTCAAGATCTCGAAAGCATGGTGGCATTCTTTGGTGAAGTGGAACGACACATCTTTCTCTAGCAGATCGTATAATGGTTTAGCAATCTTGGAGAAGTCTTTGATCAATCTCCGGTAAAATCCTGCATGCCCAAGAAAACTTCGAATCCCTTGACTGATGATGGTGGAGGTAGTTTCTCTATAGTCTCAATCTTTCCTTTGTCTACCTCGATTCCCTTCTGTGTGATCTGATGTCCCAGGACAATGCCTTCCTGCACCATGAAGTGGCATTTCTACCGGAT